>SMLS01063455.1:0-31501 GCA_004785975.1 Popillia japonica
ACAATCGTGGTTATCATTATGTAAACGAATTAGAATGCGGCGAGTAATTTATGTTGTAATTAGTTTGTAATTAAATTTTAACGCCTAGGTAATTTTAATTAAAAGTTATACTTGAGTTAAGCCCACTAAAAAAAAATAGTGACAATCTTGACAGGGTTCGCAATATGAAGTCCGCGATAGTACATGCTTTATAATGTAGCAGCTTCTGTAGGGTTAAAAAAAAAAATAAACTGGCGCAATTAATATTCATTTCTGCGAGATGTACTTTAAGCTCTCAGAGAAATAAAATGAATTAACTTACTCCTGTCTGGGTGTATCGTCTCTGGCAGAATAAGCTACTGGAAAATAATACATTCCCAGGCATATTTTTGCAGGTCCCAAAATTGAATTCTGAATCGATATTACCTGGGAGCTTTAATTAATGTAATTAGCTTTCCGTTTCGTAATTTTCTTGTAGGTGTAATTATTGAATTAATCCAGTAGGGCTGTTTTAACGTGGAAGCATGTATCTACATACATACGTATGTATGTATACATTAACATCATCTTTATATGATTATATATGCGCACAAAATGGAAATCGTAAGATGTGATAATGTCAAATAATTTCCATCACCGTTTACTTTTGATCTTTTCGGGGTGTATTTGCTGAAGGAGCAGCGATTTCAAAGCGCGGTAATTGTTACGGGGAAGTTTAACTAATTAAAAGCTCTTTGTGATCAGCTCATTACCTGTGTGGCTGCATCGAAATGGTTGAGTATGATCCGCGAGTTCCCAAGATATCCTGAAACAAACAAATAATGAGTACAGATCGGTCTGTTTTGATGTAACGATGATGTAATTTATATTATTTATATTATATCTGTCTTTTTCTCTTTAGATCAAACGAGAACAATGGCGTTTTTAATATTAAATATTAATGTGTTTTGTGTTTTTATTTACTCGTGCGTTCCGGTACTGCTGATTTTAATTCAAAGAATACAATATTGTTATTCAAGTAAATTATCTACTTGTAAAGTGACGCATTAGCGTAAATCAGCTTACATTTCTTTAATTGACAGGCAAGAAAAAAATCTTGAACTAATTTTCGTTAAATAACACTAACTAAAAGTTCTTGATAGTGAACCAAGAAAACATTTTCGAAAACACCGCTTTTCCGCCAACTAAGCTTATAATTTCGGGTACAGATAAATGTCTCATATTGCAATGGACTATACTCGACCTTGTGATCAGCTAAAGTTCATGTTTAAAGCTTTTCGTCTCATGTGATTGAATTGATTCTAGTATTTCTCTACGGATATCGTAATATTTGATTTGGTTTATTTTTGTAGGTTTTGTCAAGTTTGATTATAGATAACACGAAATTTGTGTATCCTGCAAAGAATACGCTGATCTAGTACTTGGAGGAGCTAGATCCTAACTCCTTCCTCTCATTCTTGTGTATTAGTTGACATGCAGAATTCTATGGATGGAACATCCAGTTGGGATTTGCCTTCTTTTCATTGTGTTAAGTTCTTTTTTGTGCTGGAAGACTTCTTTGAGAAGTAGTACTCTACCAGCACCGTGTGCTACATGTGCTGGTTGGAATATTTTGGTTTGTGAGTAATGTTTAGCTTTGTCCTGACTGAAACTTTCCTCAACTCCCCTCGTTGGCAAAGAACACGCTAATCCAGTACTGGGAGGAGTTAGATCCCAACACTTTCCTCCCATTCTTGTGTATTAGTTGACATGCAGGATTCTATGGATGGAACATCCAGCTGCGATTTGGCCATCTTTCATCGTGTTAAGTTCTCTCTTGTGCTGGAAGACTTCTTTGAGAAGTAGTACTATGCCAGCACCGTGTGCTACATGTGGTAGTTGCAATATTTTGGTTTGTGAGTAATGTTCAGTTTTGTCGTGACTGAAACTTTCCTCAACTCTTCTCGATGGTAAAGAACACGCTGATCCAGTATTAGTTGACATGCACGATTCTATGGTTGGAATATTCAGTTGCGAATTGGTCATATTCCACAGTGTCTCTATGAAACCAAAACGCAAAACTTCGTACTTTAAAGAACTGCTACTTTAGCGATAAGAAGGCCAAAATGGGCCCAGCCTTAGGCAGAACAGAAGTCTTTCCAAAGACGTAGGCATCTGTGTGCCGTTATCTCTTAAGAATTCTTGATCTACTAAACAATTTTTAAGCATTTAAACCAATGGTTGAAGCTTATTTCATTCAAGACTTCTCTGGTATGCTGCGTTTAGACTACAAAAATTGGAATGTTGAGCATTTGTTTGCCGAAAAGGAGAAAGAAAAGCATCTACATTTCCAACAACAAAAGTTGCAGAACTCTTTTTTTTTGACGGCTAAAGCTATAGCAGCTTTCTAACCTGTATTTTTGTTAAGTCTGCCGCCACAGCTTTTACAGTGATTCTTGTGTATGGAAACGCAGCATTTCACGGCTTTTTTACATGCACCACTTCCCTTCCAGTGATGCTATAGTGTTGATTTTATCCAATAGCTTCCTACACTGTTTCTTCTTTAGATTTTTGATCAATATTACGCATTCGTATCACTGACCTTGTAAAAAGTGAATGATTTGCAGCTATGTAGGTAATTCCAACTTTATATATGAACGATAGTTTTTAAGAGATTATCCCTACTAGATACGGAAGTCTTTCTAGCTATTTCTGTTTCTAGCTCCACTTATATGACATCCACCAAAGAGCTGAAGGAGATCACTGTTTCAAGTTTTAGAATATATTATCAAGCGTTCTTGCAATCTGCAGACTTAACGCGACCATTTGCGTAATATATTCGTCTTTCAAAAGCTAAGTTAAGCCAGTAGCTGGTATGTTAAGATAACGTATGCCTTCATCCATGAAATATCGCAATCTAACAAATTTAACTCCGTAAATTTTTTCCAGACGGATCTGGAACTTAATACAATGTGAATAATTTATATCAATTGAATGTATATGTGCGAATAGTGTATTTATCATTGCGAAAAATAAAAGTTAACTGTCATTTTGACAGATGTTTCACAATTAGTAACATAACCTCTCTCTTGATATTCGTTTAATTAACACGATATAACTCCCTCTCTATTATAAATTTAATAAACCCCAAGAATATGAGACGCCTGGACAATGAGACGAGTTTACGAAACACGTTCTCTTTCGCAGTAATTAATCTTATAATTGAAGGTAGACAATCCAACGAGGTGCACGTCCATACATACGTATCTACAAGTTGAGTTACAAATTAAATTTGGCGAGACATTTTATGTGGTTGTTTATTAGATAGAGTTAGACGGTTAAGCGCTTGGATATTTTCAATGGGGGAAAACACCCTCCCGTCATTATTTCAGTACGTGCGTCTGTGTCTCTTGAGACGAAACAGATGGAGATGGCGTTGGGGGAAAAAAACGCAGACTTGCAGAGGAGTTCGTGGTAGGGCGGATAAGTACAAAACGTGGATAGAATTTATTGAGTAATATTACTATTTTAAATTTATTAAAAGAGGAGAGGTTAATTGGATTGTGTTTTGAAATGATGAAAAAGTAAAATCGCCAAGGAAGATCCAAAAGTGACAGTGAAAAAAGACATGAAGTCTAATAAATTAACAGTAGAATTGCCAGAATTACCAGGTCTAATTAGTTTAGCATCTTCATAATCAGATCAGAATAATGAAGGTCTTCTAATAGGACAAAGACATAATTCTGACGCAAAACATGTATGTACAAATTTCAACTTTGGTTGGTAATGATCGTATCTATATTTATATCAGTCGGAAGAGACACATTTCAGTTCTTCAAGTTTAGACAATTAAAGAATATATCTAGTTTTCAGTGCAGGTGTATGTGCAATTCCATAACATTGCTTGTCATGTGCTGGATGCTAGTTGCAGCGGCTACTTAAACTGTAGTGCTTGTTTGAATACCGTTGCAAGTCTGGTTTTTCAATCATTTAGCTCACAACAGCGAATAGTATATCGAGTAGAGTTCCACGTGGCAATCTCTAAGAGTTTTCAAAGCATTTATGGAAGAAAAATTTGATGCATGTTTCAGAATTCTTCATTTATCTTTGGCAATACCAAAACAACCCGAAAATAAAGGCTTGGTTTGGATAATTTATGACAATTAAGCCATTATGGGGTGTTGCCCCCTCTTCTTGGAGCACCCCCACGTAATTGGCACGAATTTACAGCATTTCATTGTAAATTTACCAGATCAGGAATAAACTTGTTTCTACATAAGTTAATTAAAATATTTTTCGGATGCCAAAGCCCCCTTAACAAAAATTGGTCCAATCGTTTATGGTTGTCAATGAGACCTACACAGAACTTTAGCGTTTATCGTTCATTGATGAGGGTTCTGTTCTCAGCAATATCAAAAATGGTGCCAAATTGACAATTGTTCAAAATAATTGAACTAGATATGTCAAATATTATTTTTGCGTCCAATTTGACTTACAATTAGCAAAATATATTTTGTCTTAATTAGATACTGCTTACTAACACATATCGTAGTAATAAGCATGATTAGTACTCTACTAACCTTAATTGTCAACTAAAATCTTAGCAGCGACTAGGCAGTATTGGCATACCCTGGCCCAGAACAGGGTCTGGCAAGAACTAAGACTACAATAAGTGGTGCTGAGTGGATTACAAAAGCAGACCAGGTACACTGGAACAAGGTTGAGAGGCAATTACACAGCAAACGGATGATGGGGCAGCCATCCCAGGAATTAGCAGCGGATGTGCTGGCTCTTAACCGAGTACAGCTTAGAACTTAAGGAATCTGTATAAAATTGGAATCTTTAAAGATGAACCTATCCTATCTGCAGATTATGCAATGAGGAGGAGGAAACAGCCTACCACGTTGTATTTGAATGCACTGCATTGGAACAAGGGAGACTATCATTTTTGGAACAAACTAACCAACTAAACGATTTAGCGGAGAGATTTAGTACACAAGCTATTAAAGCTAGTGAGCTCGTTAAGCGGATGATGCAAAGACCTGATCCATACCCTAACAGTTCCATGTCTAGAGAATCACGATGTTCGAATTTTGGTTGTTGTCGATTGTGGGAGAGGTAATGCTGTAACAAAGCAGTGGAAACAGATTTGCACACACAATTTACAGAGTAAAGACTGTAGCAGGTAAAATCGACAAGAAATACAGCTTGGGAAGCCGCTGCAGTTGCACTCAACACATACAAAAACCAAGATAAAGATTATTAATTATGCGCTATTTTTGTCTTCAATTACATTCAAAATCTTCTTAATGCTCCTCACAAATTTTGTTTGGATTCAATTCCAGAAACTATGGAGGTGGTGGCAAACATTTTGGAGCGTTGTATAGGATTAAACAATGGGTTAAATGGTTAGAAGGGTTGCCTCGATTAATTTTGGCCCAAATTTGTTGGCAGATTGTTTTCCCAACTATTTAGCTCCAACTTTTCTTAAAAGCCCAAAATCAAAACTCAATAATGACCTACTACCTAATAGGTTAGGTCTCCCTAACCTATCTCAAAGTGCTTATGAAGTATCATTAAAGTTTGATGTTAGCAATCAAACAATATTAACTCATTTAGCTCAAATTGGGACTGTGAAAAAAGGCTTCCCATGATCCGATCAAAACATTCAGCACAGCGTTTAGAAAACCAAATTTCGGGTTAAATTTATGATTTATATGTCTATTAACAAAATAAGCTAACGCAACAGAGGGTTGTTTACTAAAATCTATCTTGGCACCCAATCTGAACTTACAGTATTTGAAGTGGATATATTGAAGACCAAACCAGGGATTTGCAAGAATTCCAACACTGACTCCGCATAATTCGAAACCGAACACACAATACGTCATCTTTTTATCGAGAAAAGATAGCTCACAAGATCATAAAACACATATACAACACCGCTACAGATTAATAAATAATGTAACATACACCTCAGGACCATAAATATTACATTATCCTATTATACCGATTGCTAAGACTTCTTTGCCCTGTGTTCCTCTTGTTCCCTCCGCGACGTTAGACACTGACTCGTTCACCGCCCTCCTCGAACATAATAAGAAAATGTGATTTAACCTCTCCGCAATTCGAATGATAAACTCGCGTATGGATCCCGCAAGAAAATGGGATGCTGTGTTGTAGAGGGAATCAATACACACCGATGGGCTGGCGACCGACCACCACTATGAGGGCGATGTATGTATGTGTGCTCGTAACTCGATGAATGTGTGCATGCGAATAGGGTTTTGCGGGGGTAGCGTCGTTCTGTGTGTGTGTGTGTGTGACAAAATCGCGCGCGTCATTGATGCTGACTGCTCTAGGACGGTTCCTAGCCCTTAAACAAACAAAACATTGTGCAATGTAATGGAAAATCATGCGCGTAGAAACCCGTTTGGAAATTAACGCTTTTTTTGTCGCTGTGCGTGTTTCATACGATGGTAGACACCAATATTATTTTTGAAAATGGTGAAAAGAATTTTGAAAAGCAAGTCCTAAATGTGTTCGGAATTTGTGTTTTTCTGGTCATATAAGCACCATTGCAGTTTGTGCGGAAGCTCTTCTTTAACAGCTGCATCCTGTCATGATTCTAGCATCATGATGTTCTGGTACGGTCTTGTAGAGAGGGTCTTCAACAACCATCAAATTTCACACCAATCGGATAATTATTTTGGAAAGAAGAAATAAGTTTCCTAAAGTAATTCCACCAAATCCACCACCCAGATGGGATTCAAATTTTAAAAGAATCATGTGTCAGGATGTCTTTTGCACGATAAGCTTAAGTTTGCAAAAAGAAAATTTAAAATCTTGTTATATTCTTCTTATGTGCATAAAGCTATCAGCATCTGGTATCCCAATAAGTTCCTCTCCATCTTCTACTTGAAAACTTTTGTGTGGTCATCGATGGTGTTGAACGGCTAGAAAGATATGGAAATCGCCTTTGACCACAAATCAGTTTTTGGACCTCACCATCTCGCAGCTCATTTAGGCGAGATCTGTGTTTGATCCATTCCTGTGCTAGAGCAGCAATCTTAGCACTACCAATTCATGGTTGTCAATGTACAAATCTTGCAGAATTCCACGGGATACTCGCACGGGGTCTTTTAACTAATCCTCTAGAGCAAAAATTTTTCTAGCGAACCTCTTCACGGAAGTAATCCTGGAGATGCCTTTGTACAGAGTCTTTACTGGTGGAATGTTTCAGATCAGCAAGCACTTTTCGATATAATCTGGTCTCCTAGCTATATCTTTGAGATATTGAAGCAATATTATTCGCCATCACTGTCGATTAAGGGACCGCATTTTAGACCAGTAAGAGAGTTATATGACAGTCTTAGACTTTAATGAAAGTCCATACAAGTAGAGGAGGCCTGCTCAGATTTTTTTGCTATACGGCCGTTGCTTTGTAGCTTAGTTCATGTAAATGCGTTCAATGGACTTGTTACAGCACTGTACCGCTCTTAATCACTTTGATTACAACAGCGAACATTGTTTGTCGTGTTGATCTCTGACTGTATTCTCTCAAGCATTTCCAGATCTTTTTGAAGCTATAGCTATTAGAATCTGGTATCTCAATAAGTTTTCCAGCTACAATCAAAGAAATGCCAACATTCGTCGCTTGGCAACTTTTCTGTGGACTGATGATGAAAGGCTTGAGAATTGCAGTCTTCAAGTATCACAAACTTAGGATTCATATTTCGAATCGGACTGTTAAGGTACAATATATTTTTCTCTGTTAGTGTTTAGTGGTTGAATCCTTCAGATTGGTAAGCACTTTCCGGCATAATCTGCTGCCTTAATTATTTTCTAGAAGTCTAAATTAATTCTATCATTATTCAATTTAACATTGTTGCTTGAACGACTACGTTGCAAGATTTGCCCATAATTTCTATTGCTTATTTTAGTAGCACTGCAACTAATGTGTGTAAATGTGTTCAATAGCCTTGTTACAGCACCATACCGTTGTTTAGACATTTCTGTTGTCCATCGTGTTAAAATGGTAGATCAATCAGCATCTAATTTGGCGAGGTAAATGTCACCATCCCCTCGAAGAAATTAAACCGGGACTTTAGAGATCTCTACTGGAGCTCTCTGGGTGGACATCTATAACTTGTCACATTTTTCTGCAATTCATTGCTCGTTGCGTCGAGTCTTGTATTTTCTCCAAAAACGCATTTCTAGATTTTTTGGAGCAAAATTCCCAATGCTTTTATTTTACAAAATCATATAAGTAAGCATCTCATATCAGATTGATTCACTGAACCGATTTGGCAATAAAACAACTCAAATAAGCAATATGTACATTATAAAAAATTACGTTAAAGAGTCCAAACCGAGGTGGTGGCAAGAGTTTTGGTTGGGTCTACATGAATCAAAAGAATTTGCTCCACTCAGAATACAAATTATTTGTTTTTGGTCATAAAAACCGATATTTTAACAGCTATTTATGCTGCTAAAACAAGGAAGCCTTTGGGGATTTTCCAGAACCTGCTATGCTGCATGGTTACCTACTACTAAGAATTTTATACTGCGTTTATGTCCCACTCAATATTCTGGGAACGTTCTTTCCTACAGTACCTATAGTAGAAAGGTTGTTGTACAGTTTGGCAAAATTCAACTGAAACAGCGCAGTAGCAAAAGTGGGCAGGGCCACGCCGGGCTCATTTCGGGTAATTAGGCAACGAAGAAATGAAATGCAATCACCGTAAGACCCCTGCCGTCTTGAAGAGCACATCATCATGCAGTACTCTGTGATTTGCACGTTCGATGATGTGGGCGTGGCGAATAATAGTTTATAGTGGCACGAGCCCCACACACACGTATAGTAATAGTGTCGGTCAAAATATCTGGAAATGTTGTGTCAACCGCACCAACCAAGGTACTACATATAAATAAAATACTGGCACTTTACTTTTGGCTAATAGTATAAACGAGGTCATCGAGTTCGCCTCGCCTTCGTGCGCAGAGATGACTCACTGTTTCAGTTGAACTTTTGTCAAGCTGTAAATTAGTTTGAGGTCCACCGCCAATACTGTGAATTGCCGACACTCAGACTGTATCCTCCAATCAGTAACTAAAGAGTCTCTTCAGAATATGACGATTGCAACACCACAAGATGGAAACGAATTTTTGCATGATGAGTACCACAAAACTGGGTGTAATAGTACTCGTAACTATTAGGCAACCCACCCGATGACTGCCAATCGATTTAACTAACAGAGTTATCCAAATTAGGGTTGACATTTGACATCTACTGTTATAGGAGCCTTAATAGCCATGGCATACATTAACTACAATATTGTAGATAAGATTATTGCCACTAATACAAGCAATATACGCATAAGTACGCAGGTGTTTCACAATTCCACACAATAGTCAATAAAGACACACGGTTTGCAATGAAGCACGATAAGTTAGCACATATTCCTATATATGTAAATATATGTATAATAATTCATTCTGATAAATATATACTGCTACATAGTGGTTCGAGTTACATCTAATCAATCATATTGCGCGATCATTGCCCGAAAAAGACCTACACATCTACACCACTTAAAGCTCGTAATCGGTATGTAGTTATTTACATTCCCACTATGCTGAAAGTGCTATTTTTCCAGCATATGCTGACAGGTAAAGTACGTGCCAGCATAACTCAGCGAGTCCTTTATTAGGATAGGGGGAATGGCGCAAACAGTTTTGACACACGTTGCGGTACAATATTTTTTGTAGGTACATACAACACGCATATGGAAATTAACATAACCTTAAAATATGTTTTTATATCTATGTACGCTTATGGGATATTTTTTTCTATAGTTACCAGTTAAAAACAGTATTATTAAAGAAATATATAGACATAATTTACATAAATAAAATATTAATGTAATTATTTATTATTAAAATTGCACGTATTGTGAGTTTTGGCGAAAAACTTACACACTTACTGTACATAGGTAAATAATGATTTTTTGATCATACATATTGCAAGTTCTAAAATGGATGTATAGCGTAAAATATATACATTTTAATCTCAATATTACTAAATATTCATCTTTTTTAATACATAAATCATCAATTTTACTAATAAATAATATATTTATATGGTACTATTTTATTGCGTAGTAACGCAAAACCAACGGCCGTCAGGTATATCACAACAAGCTATTTTCACATTAAAGGACCTGTATATACATACCTGACTATATTTTGTTTTATTCTATTTAAATTATAATTAATATTTACCACTAAAACACATTTCAACAAAAAACTCCAGAAGAAACTAGTTTGCAAAAACTAGATTCACAAAGGTATATTACTGTTTTGTTGGCGGAGTAATATCCATGTAACGCTCTAATTAAGATTGATGACAAATAGGGAATTTGAAATTGCATTTACCTTTTGTATTATCCTTAGTTAATTCATTGATTAATTTGCTCTGCTTATCAGATTATGTTATAAAGTAGAAATTGACGCAATAATGATGATAACATAGAAGTTAATTATTACAACTGTGCAAATAATCTAAATTACATATATGCACGTACAAAATATACATTTCTTAGGTTAAGAATTCATTATCATTGACATACATCACCTAATAATATTGTTTTGTAACAGATGGCGCCATTAGTTTTTCTTTTTTATTCTTTTTTACTTTTTTATATCAATTCATTCTTCGGAATTGAACGTTTAAAGCTTTAAAGCCACTTTAAAGCTACAATGACATTTCCATAAGGTAGTAAACGACGTATTTTACAAACTACGAATACAAATAAAGAAAACTACGTCAACAAACGTCTCGCATAATACGCTTATGGGATATAAGGTAGTAAAAACATGCCTGTCATCCACGTTCAGCATATAAATATCCATATATTTAACATTTTTAAAATCCACCAAAAAGAGAGCTGTGCCGCAAAAAATATATTGAAAATTTATATAGGTTAGAAAGTTCTGCGTATGTACGTCTTCGACGTCTCCATACTCTCCCCTCGTTTCGTGTTTTTGAATAACGTAGAAGAAAGCGAATGAATATCAATTTCGAACGTTATGCCAACGTTATTCCCTTTCAGCGTGATGTGTGTGTGCCTTGAGAGAAATTTCTTTTTGAGGAAATACCGTCGGATATCGAGTGTGTTTACGGGCGCGATCGAGAAAACGACCATGATGGAAAAAAATGGTTCCTTCGTGTTGAAGTTATAAGTGACTTATGCGGGTATAATAGTACGGAGGTCTTGCTCACGTATCGCTGCATTTTATTTTATGAGTGAGTAATACCATTGCGTGACGTCAGTAAAAAATTATTACCTTCGGTAATGTTAAAATTTTTGTATTTCCAATTTGCGCGCGGAAATATTTCGCGATTTTTTGGGTTTATTTCTGTAATTTTGTGTCTGGATTTACAGATTGTGTTTTGGGCAACTTAGCATGCGCGATAAAATCTCGGCTAGATTGTCAACCTATTGATGAAGGTCTACACTTTGTTTGCAACCTCCTACACCACCATCTATAGTAATCATTAAATCAAGGCAAGTATTCAATGTTATTAGGTTTATTAGAAAAGGTGACGGCTATGCCAGGATATAGACGTGGTGCTGTAGTTTTAGTTACTATTGCTGCTATTGCTATTAACCTTTTAACCACCTTTTAACTATATCTATATATATTGTACGCAGCGCCATCTATAGAGCGTTATTAATTACAATTTGACGTTTAAACTTTGTTATATACAAAATGTCAAATTACAAGTGGGCCGTGCTTGCAAACACATCCAAATGCATCCAATTGGCAATACAAAGTGGTTTATAGACGATACATCTTCTATTTTGGTAAGTTTTTTAAACTTAAATTATCGATAAGCGCTCCTAATAAGCGCTCCATAAGTTGCCAGTTTATATTTACTGCCTGCATCCTTCGGTTAATGTCCTTCAATATCGTTCCATTTCTGTTACACACGTTACACAATATAAATTATCATGGAGAAGATAAACTTATTGATATTTAACATAACCTTTACCGGTTATATGTCCAATTATGCATAGATAATAATGATGAAGTGATGCAGTCATTGTACCAGGTGCTGCGTTCATAACATATCTAGCGCTACTTCTACGCAACGGAGCGGTCGATGCTACAACTGAACGGCAAAATCTTCGGTTTTTACGCTATTTACACAAACGCCATTTTTGACACTTGAATGGTATGTATGGTTTGATGATCGCTGATCGCCCCCAATGTAGCAAAATTTTTTTCGCTACTTAAAATGGCGATTGCTCACTGAGCGCTCACTTATTACGCTACCAAGTAATAACGTAGCGATCAGTGTCACAAGTGAACAGCAGAATGTACGTCGTTCACGCTGTTTACACAAATGTCATTTTTGACACTTGAATGGCATGTAAGGTTTGGTGATCGCTGATCACTCCCAAAGTAGCGAAATTTTTTTCGCTACCTAAAATGGCGATGGTTCACTGAGCGCTCACTTGTTATAACGTCGTTATGAACGCAGCCAATTTATTTTGGTCTTACCATGGTCTTAGCCGTCTTAGCAACGAACAAATTCAACATTGCTAACTTCGTGGGTATAAGTGGCATAAGCATCATATAAGCATTTTAGATGAAAAATTAATTTGTGGATTTTGGACCTGATTGGCGTTGCCATCGATAGTGATGAGAGGCTTTATTTCTCTTCCCACACGTCAGGGGATATGGATCTCATTTTTGACCGGAAGCTAATGTTTGTACCCTATCATTTCTACGTACATTTCCACGAGGTCTCACTTCCATTATATGCTCGTATTTAGGCCGGCAATACTAATTCACATTTTGTGTGTGGATGGAAATTGGTGTCTCATGCCTAATTAGGCCGCAGTCTCACAGATCAACTAATAGACATCGATTAACATCAATCAAAATAAGAACAATAGTAAGCCCATTACAGGTGTCTCACAGAATCAATCGTTGTATATCGACTACCATTGACTGATACATCAGTTATCAGTATATTTTCCAACACGTTCGAATTTTGATTGATGGTCGATGATTGACGGTCGATGCGTGAACACGCATGCGCACTCTCACACACTCTGACTCCGTAGTGACAAATGTGTTTACAATTTGTTATTATATGAACCAATGGTTTGCAACGTCTGCAATGGAATAGGTAATAGGTCTGTAGTGTAGCCATCTGTGGCTGTGCCTATGGTTCAAGGTTTAAAACGGAAAAAAGAATACTTTAGAAATGTCAACAGTATAGTTTATTTACGTAAAAAAATCGGTCGTAGGTAGGTACCCATATACTTTTGTGTTTTCTGTTTTTCTTCTTATGCCGCTAACAAATTAACATATCAATCTCAGAATCTGATTCAGTTCATTCGAATATATTTGTAGTTTGTAGTATTTAAATTACATACATAGCCGGTTATGTTTTATATTATATGTGGTTCTGTGATCACTGGTATGGTTAATCTCTATATTACCGATATAACAGGCGGCAAGTTTAATTTTTCAATTAACTTTACTTGTTTCTGTGAGACTGCGGCCTAAACTTTTGGTGGGTGACAGTTAATCCTTATCGATGCCGCTTACTGATTGTGTACTCTGTGAGACTGCGGCCTTAATGTAGAAAAAGATTGCATAACTTAATGAAAATCTTGATTCACACTGATCTTTCATCTAGCCTCAAGATTGAAGAATTTTCTAGCGAACTCTCCATCAGAATTAATATCGAATACCCCTCCTACAATTCTTTTAGATACTTAGATCTTCAGATTGACTTGATAAACGTGTCTAGAAAAAAATCTGTATTCTTAATTATGTATTTCTTCGCAGTCGATCGCGGTTTCACTTCATATGATTTTGACTAAAGGTATAAAAAGCCTGCACAGTCTAGAACTAGAATAATAATAATAATAATAATAATAATAATAATAATAATAATAATAATAATAATAATAATAATAATGATAAATTTATTTTCTCAGACACGATAAATTACACCTAGAGGAATACATACATATATGAAGTACAACAAATCAGAGAAAAATGGAAATGGAATGGAAAATCAAAAAAAAAACATTTTTGAGGAGATATCTCTGGATTTGGTGCAATGATCGTACTTTTTGAAGAGTTTTTCTTGTTTCTTTTGGTGTTGGACTGGTGGTGGTTCCAGATATTTTTTATGCTGAATATTGTTATTTATGTTATCTTATTGAGTTTTCAACTATTGAGCGTTGGTCGTACCGATTTTGGATTGGAGAAAACAACAGCATAAGAGGATATCTATTGAATACCTTAAATTCAAGCTTGGAGTCATTAACTAATACTGAGAATTGGAGATCTGCATTCTGGGGCGTCCAATCATTAATATTCTTCTTAGAATGTGACTGGAATTGGAAGCAAAATCACCGAAAAAAAAAAATTTGTGAGATGGTTTGTTTCACAAAATTTTTGGACCTAAATGCAGCAATCTAATTTGTGGAAAAGTTTCCTGTTCTGGAGGGCTGGTGGATGGGATCCAATTATTGTGTTATTTGGCAGAATCTTCAACTTGAACTTTGAATTTACCAATACTGGATCACGAAACAAACAGCATGGGACATGACCAGCAGTGAATAATGTTCGTTTAGAATTGGAAGATGTGTTAATCTATTGCCTTTATCTATCTTTCAATTGCAGTTGAGGAAAATGAGGCATTGATAGGATTATTCAAAAACTATTTAAATGTTTTGAATACTATTGCACATACTTTGACAATTTTATAGACTGTTATGGCTTTACCAGTGTGAGAACTTATCTAGAAGACTCACTTAAATATTGATTTTTACTTAACCAAAGAAAACTAACCTCTAAACGTTGTATGCAATGGTTGCAGTCAAGATTGTGGACCCCAATTAGTTGATTGATATGGCGATGGAGAATATGCCAAATTCTATTTTGTCCACAACACTTTACGTAATGGTACAGAAGAAGTAAACATTCCCGGCAACTCATTTGGAGCAACCTAGAGATCCTAGACAACCTAGGTTTTGTCTTGGCATCATGTTTTTTTAAAATAATTCCTGCCATATTTTGATGAGTCTAATTGGGCCGTTTTTTCTCAGCTAATTTCATATTTTTCCTAAATACTTATGTACTAGCAGAATTGGTTTGAGCTTATCTGGAGATGAACCTACAACAGCTATTCAGAATTTGACGAAAATAGTGCCAACTTATTCCGACAAAATGTCAATTTCCTATTCCTGATTATTTCAGTTTTAGTAGCGAAATTCGAAATTTAACAATTGGCGCTCATATAATTCGTTACCAATAATCCTTCCGGAATCCCCGGAGATAATCAGTACTGCAATTATCGATTATCGTAACCGTTAAGTTCCAATTATCGACCTACCTCGTACGGCTCAGTATTAAATAATCCACCCTCAATAGAATCATGCACTACTTTGCATGGGGCGAAAATTTCTTTAATGTATGGAAATGCTAACGGTTTATGCGGGATGCTTTCCACTATTCCGAGGACGACTAAATGTTTAATCACCGTGCGATGGCGCAGGTGAGTCCCAAACGTTTTAGTACCGAACATTTTCACCGGAGGTATTAATACCATATGCTCTTCGGTTCCAGGTTGAATTATATGTAAAGCAGATGCGACTGGGGGAAAGCCTTCTAGAGGTTTAATTTAAGTGGGTAGGGAATTTTATCAAATATATTGACGTTCTTCGTTCGTTGAAAATAAATAAAATCCAATATGAAGCGGGAAATTTTATTGACGTTAAACGATAAATCAGATGAATCGGTTTCTTCTCTGTTGGGAGCTTAAAAGAAATATTTGTGATAGGTGTGGTGTATGGAAGAGAGATTCTTTTGGGATTTGTAAATATTGGTTGATCGTAGTTGACAATCTAATTCCCAGATTCAACAACATCTGTAAGAAGCGATTGGAGCAAAATTTCTCAAAACAACTGCTCTCGTATGTTCGGAAATGCATCGCAATTTGAAGCAGCTATATGAAGTCCAATATTGCAGTTATGTAGATATGAAAGGATAAAACCAGTGCCAACTGGATTATTTTTTGCTTCCTTACCGCCCTTGTCTGTCATAATGTAATAATTTCTGAACAAGAGAGGCGGAGCAAACTTTGGTTGTCTTTTTGCAAGTTTAACTTCAATTTCTTCCTTTTCCAGCTTTAAATTTTTCAGAAATATCTTGGGTGTGTATTTCCAAACATGTCACACCTTGTGAGTAGAGTTTTTGGATTTAAACGTTCTAGTTCTCAGATCATTGAATCATGGAGTCCAAAAATAGTAGCCATCGAGGTCTTTGACAAAACTAAATATATCTCTTCTTCCTCAAAGTTATCTTTCATGGTCTACTGGAAAAAATGAAAGTTTTTCGGAGGATGATTTCATAAGAAACTGAATCAGATATACTGAAAAGCCCTCAAGGAGACAAATAAACCTTTTCAAAGACTTAGAAACCGATTTGGACTAAAATATCAAAACTACTCATTTGAAATTTTATTGGTTGTTGCAATGCCTCTGGAATTAAATTGCTTGGGTTGATTCCGAAACCACTTTGCATCTTTGGCATCTGGATTGAAATGTTTCTCAACCTAATTATATTGTGCTATTAATTCTTTTCCAATACCCAAAGACTCTCAGCTAAAGAATTAGTAATAGCAAACCCTGTCACAATGATTTGTCACTATCAGAGTGCGTCTTTTCAACGACTGGATCCATCCATTCACAACAGGTCTATGAATTATCAAATCTTCTTCTGAAAGGTCAAATTGAAAGTGAATGAAAATGTTGCCAACAATTTCTTAAATAAGAAGTTAAAGAAGTTTAATGATCCAAAAAAATTAAAGTTCGATAAGGCATGGTCGTGGTGGTAGGGAGTACACCTACTTATGTGGACATTGACTAGTTGATGGTTTGTTGGTCTTCAAGATGGTCATAACTAGTATGGTGCTGAGAATCCCAGAATATTAGAAGCACAATTTTTGCACCTTTTTTTGAGTGGGAGAACCAGTGTGCTTCCACTGAAGACTGGTGTTGGAACTGTAGCTTTTGGATTTTGGAACACAAAATGGGTTGTTTATGTTACAATTCTTCTGAAATTAATTGGATGTAGGTAGATAAGTTTAGTTTCTCTCGGCTTCTTCAGAAAGTCTCTACAGACTGATTTTATTTTCCTCTGCTTTTTGTTACATATTTTTTCGTTAAACTGCATCAGTTTTCGCATTGTCAAGCTTTTTCTCTTTTCTTCTCTCTCTCTATCTCTCATGGTACTATACATCCAAAATGTGAGTAACATCTTTTTTGAATCTGGTCTTCTACTCTCAGTCTTTGAACAAGCATGATGATTACCAATGATGACCGAAAGATCATGCGTACATATTTCTGAAGTAGCAACTGCAAGACATCAACACTTCCTGTGTTAATTGCTTAATTGATTTGGATGGTGAATTCTTAGTTCTGGGTATCCAGAACACATCCCGTATGGGTTTGTCTGACACTTGTACAGGTTGTTCTGAATAAAGTAATGGGGTAGTATGTCCTGAATTTTGAAATCTGTCGTACACTTTATTGCTCGTCAAAATCACTTACATGACCGAAAATAACTCCTTAACTGAGTGCTGTTTTTTTGGCAGCCGAACGCTTGAGTGAGCTCACCATCATTATCTTAATCATTTAGAGGTTATGTTTACAAAATTTTGCCGAACATTTGACCAGATCCCATTTTAAAAATGTCAACTTTGTCATCCTTATGCCCGGTTTTTCAGTGTCGGTTTAAACCCAATTTTTGGTTTAAGTTCAAGTTCAGGGTTTAAAGTGTGTTTCAGTAGTAGTTAAACTCTGAACCGAATTAGAAATTGGTTTAAGTTTAAGCGGCACAACGTATAGAGCTTAAACCTTGAACTGTAATGTGAGCCGAAAACTGACATGTAAATATAACCTCAATCTAACGTATCAGCAAGTATTAGTGATTTGTACAAAGATGGATTTTGTGATATCTTCGGACTATCAGGATATTATTAATTTTATTGACCACATTGGTCGTGAAAACTTACAATATCAAGCAAGATACGAGAACTGACTGTTTAAATTGGAAATTGTTACAAGGAAAGTTTTTCACCCCTTCCATGATTACGAAATATAGCAACAAGACAAAAGAGAATGGAAAACCACCCCACATTATACTTATTAAATATACCGAAAGCCCTTATTAGAACTAAGAGTATACTCATGTATAATTTTAGAGATAGTATAACATCAATTAATCTTGTTTTACAAACAAGAAAATCTGTTCATTAGAAATTCCTCATACCACAACCTAACAATACACAAAGGGAAAGATACGAATTATTAGATAAATACTTTAATTAGGGACGTATAAATATCTGTACAAATAAAGTGCATATATAAAACACTTTTGTTATTAAAAGTTTCAATATTAAATTTGGAATTCTAAAGTTGCCGCTAACCATAAAAATCTTATTTGAATGCGCAATAGATTATGCGCTTTGAGAATTCCGTATGATCTCGCATTTTTATTGGCTATTACCCTTAAATAACAACTGTTACCACTAATACATCTCTTAAATTCTTTACTATCAGGTTGACCAACATTGTATTTTAGTCTTCAGTTTTAGTTTAACTGAACTAGTTCAACAGAGGGACTGAAAAACGCATTCAAGGAGTTCATGGTTCTAGTTCAAGTTCAGAGTTCAGTTGAACCTTTACTTAAACCTGTACTGAAAAACCGGGCATTAGAATGCTACTTTCTATTTGTAAATTTCTGAATCATGATTTTCAAATCATGATTGAATGTGTATTAGGAACATGTTCAGCAACTAGTATTGCAAAAAGAACGCACAAATGATGAGCGTGATTTGTTTACATATGGTACTGATAGATCGCGGCCGCAAATGTGAGGTTATGTTCGTTTTGAACATACTGAACATAAAAATACCATGTTCCACAGGGGAAGGGGGATTACCGATCATGATCACAAACCTTGTTATAGTGAAGATGAATCACAACTTCAAATTTTTTAAATAGAACATGGTTCCGCTGAACAAAATCTGTTTTGTTCACTGATCAGTGTTAAAAAGAAAGTACCTCACATGTGTTCATTTTTTCATAAATATTTAACATTGGCACCCTTGAATCTGCGATTATGTGTCGTCAGTGCCATATCCGCTTGTTCTGTGTAAAATTCGCAAATGTATTGTCATCTAAAGTATTTTGACAGGTCGAAAGCAGTATTTTTTGACAACTTTGGGAATGCAGAGTTTGGTGGAAATCTAACAAACTAATATGTTGCTTTAGAAAATGCAACCAAGTTAAGGGTCAAAAACCAGCAGGACAAGTTTTAATGTAGCTGTTAACGTCATGCTGACGTTTAATTAGAGATGTCAGCAGTGAAATGCACCATCATTATGTCAATAATTTGGAGGTAATGTTTACAAAATTTATCCAGACAGTTGACCATTGATATTTGATTCTATTACAAGAATGTCATCCTTAGAATTTTATAGTGAATTTTGTTTACTTGTTCATGAATACATAATAGTGGCACCCCGTCTTCTGCAGTTATGTCACATTAGTGCTATTTCCGCTCAAATTCCATTTGAACGCTCTGTACATATATTGAATCCAATTTTAGTATTTTTAGTGATTTTTTGTTAGAAAATTGCTTCCAAAGATGTTCAATTAACTTGATTACACGAAAAAAGTTTCATTTTTATTCATTCTATTAAAACTCCAACCGCAAATTCGTTTTTAAACATATTTTATGCCCCATCCATTACTATCGATCGCAGAGTTTAAAAACATGATATCACAGTACGCATATAGTAGACAAGTGAAACTCCTGCAAATGGCGTCAGAAGAAACGTAACGAGACTGGAATACAATGGGGGAACTAAGCGTTCGGGGACATCAGATGGCAACTGAATGAAAGAAGGGAAAGATGAGAAATTGCTCTCGTAACAAGAGGTACTTTAAACTACGACAAGCACGTTTCAGAATGAAAGGTTAGATTTAGAACCGTAGCAGGAATACAATGCGAAATTAGGCTGCACAGCTGTCAGCACATTATAACGTGAAAAACATGAACTAAATACTTATTCAATACAAACTAATTAATTTCCTTGATATTAATCTGTTGAAACTTTGATATTAATCCTTAGAACACTGATTCCGCTACAAGGAAACCATTCCGAAACGAATAAGAGGCTGCGGGCGCCGAATTAATGTTATTATGTTTAATACACTCTGAACGGGACTGGCTATCGTTGCGGGAGTATTACGGTTTAATTGTCCTACTCTGAGTCCCGACATTAATACAATTATTAGTGATAATTTCCAACTGTCGCTTGGAGGGATTTAGATACTGTTGTAATGGATGTGAGAGATGTAAAATCATACTGGCGTGATCGTAGTAGTTGTATAATCCCGGATGAAACGATGGATGAAATGCTTATATCCGAGATTACACTTTTGATTTGTGTTTGCCTGGTAGAATATGCACCACTGTAATAGTATTTATTTCTTTTGATTATGTAAATACAGCCGCTTAAAATTGGAAAAAGTGCACACACTTATTACTTCTGAAAATGTATTGCCAACTTGAATAAACTGACAGATAGGCTGCAGTATTTTTTGACAGTTTTGGGAATGTTGGGTTAGGAGAAAAACTTTTTTTGAGAAATGCTTTTTAGCTAGATTCTAATATATTTAACATGCTGCTTTTTGATATACAACCATAAACACTGCAATGTTTTTGTGCTAAGAACTATAGTCTGTACAAAATTTCACGAGCAAACATTTGTGGTGAACAGCTATGTCACTTTCTTGGAACGGACCTGATTCTCGGGTAGAATAAGGCACACATAGGCGGCGGGCAACAAAACTGAACTGCTGCTTTAAAAACTGCGACCCAATGAGAAGGAACTTCTGCAGTGGACTTTTGGTTAATTAACTGGAAATCTTCGATCGTTTTGGCATAAAAGTGATGAGATCGCTTCTTCATAAACCAAGCATTTTTTATGCCAGATTTAACATGACTTTGACCGGTTTCTCATACATACTTCGCAATATCGCTATTGGAAAGAGCAGGTTTGAAATTATAAATAGACATGTCAAACTCAATTTACTCTTTTAAGTGACTTAGATCGTTTTCCCCCTATGCCCTTCATATATTTCTTGGTCAGAAAAGGCCCTTTAGCCCAATTTTAACACTTTTATTGTATTCAGCAAATCACAAGGTACAACAGCTTAAAACCAATTTTAAAATGTAGAGATTCGAGGCTGTCTGAAATTAAAAAATTCTTGTACACTGTAGAATGACTCTCTTGCCAGAAACTCCCTAAGTTTACTTACAAACGCCTAACCACTTGCCATTTCTATACTCGTAGGCAACTGATTGTAACAAACCTTGCCTATGTATGACGGATTCTTTTCGAACAATGTTGTTCTATGCTTCTCCGTTCTTACGTGATTGCCGTTTCTAGTATTATAGCTGTGTGCCATACTATTTCTTTCCATCTGAGTGTGTTTAACAACATGCATTACAGCTTTCAATATGTATGTAAATGCATGAGAGCGTCAATATACTATATTCTTTATACAGAGTGTCCATGAATATGTGGGCAATATCTCGGATATATAAAATTTATGTGAAAATAACACTGTATGTCTATATATCTTTTTTTGCTAGAGTGCACCACTGCTGAGATATTCAATCCCAAACATATCGTTGGCTAGGTGGTTTTTTAAATGCAATTATGTAGCATTACAGGAAGCTAGTCCGTACATTAAATGCATATCTGCATACTCATTAACTGTGTATTCCATTTTTATTAAACTAGTGGATATTTCGAGCAATTTCTTTAGTTTTCTCTTTGTTTTTTTTTGAGTTTTTTTGTTCTTTTAAGTGGAGTAAATTGAAAGTGGGACACTTTTTTACGATGATATTGCGTTTGTCTCTTAAGGTATTAAACTTAGTTATAGGGAAAGATATAGCAAAGTTGTACTATATTAAAGTGTGCATTTTACTGACCAATAATATACAGGAGATCGGATTAACGGAGATTTTCATGTTTTTCTTCCTAAAATTTGACAAGATTTTTTGTGTACTCTGTATATTGTAGCTCAGTTTCTGACATGGCATTCTGAAGAGCCATTGTTGCTTAACATTTGGTCAAAACATATTCTTTCTGTTGATTGGCATAACCAGAGAATTTCTGATATTATGATTACCGGAAATCTACCCTTACCTCATTATAACCAACGTTAATTAGCTATAAAATATAGACGTGATAAATGGTAGTAATTGGAAGAAGAAGTAACATCAACCACTGACGTACAAATGACGTGAGTCACTCGTGAGTCTTGAAAAAAAATGACATCAACTTGTGACGTATTTTAAGAAATTTAATAAGGTTAGGTTATTTAGGTCAGATTACGCAATCAAGTTTCAGACGTACTGAGGGACGTTATTCCGACGTAATTAATAGATATGTATTTATGTACATACATCTACTGTAATTTCAACTAACAAGTAAATAATCAAACACTAGGGAAATATTTCGTGTGCGAGTAAATGAAATGACTTGATATCTCTAGTGCTTAAGCGGCTATCGAGCAAAGTGACGAATCGCTGACGTCCGGAATTCCATTCTCCCCGGGGATGGTACCATTTTTCTCATATAATTCTATTCCGATTGGACTATCATTCAGGAGCTGGCAAGGTCATTGAACACAATTGAAGTGAGGGTTAACGACGTAATATGTGTATGTAGAATACGTATGACGTAGACGGAAAAATGACCAATAATTATATTAAAATGACGATAGTCTTCTATCTAGGTAACTCATTCTTGTTGCAATGATAGTTGAAGCGTTAGAGAGTTTAGTGTTTCTAGAAGTAAATAAATAGAAAAATGCAAGAGTGACAGCACCAGACTATACAGGGCGTTCCAGAAAATTCAGAAAAGTCTGATCTACTTACAATATTGTCAATTTTTATTTTTTTTTCAAATTATAAATTTTGCCAACCTCAGGATACCTGCAGGCATAGACATCGTACATAGCTTAACAATTTTTAAACATCCTCATGTCAGAAACAGAATTTCCATTGTATACTTTCGAAGATGTAACATCCAATTTAAAAAGATCATCTCAATCTCGACATGGAAATCTTATGTACCGTCCCGGGAGGACGACCGGTTCGTGCTATGTGAAGAAGTTTCCCATCTTCCCTCGTTGACTTTTGACTTATCTCCCATCAGACCACACACACATACATACATACAAACAAAAAAAATAAGAAACACGAGAAATGTAGGATATTATCCGGGTAGCTAGGAAGTAACGTTCCAAATTGAAATTCATCCCGAGAAGAGGAGAAGCGCATTAACCGGTGAGTTCTCGCTTTAAATCACGAAAACTTCCAAATGTGTTTTTTTGCTTTCACTTCCGCATTTCCTGTGTTGGTTGTCGTCGTTCGCGTTGCTAGCCAATCTTTTGCGTTCGCGAGACGTCGCTGAGTCGGGAAAAAGAACCCAGTTGAAGTTTTTAATTAGATATGGGGATTTTAGATGCAGTGTTTTGCGTGGAGTTGTGCAGATATGTGTTTCCCTAAGGCTATGTATTTTCGGGACGGTTACCCAGATGCGGATGTTTGAAGTTTAGAAGTAATCATGGAGAGTTAGGTGAAATGTGGACTTTTGTAATTTATGGATATTTTGTGGCAAATTTTATGCCGTTTGTGCGAGCTCGGAATATTGCTGACGATAGCCGCTTATATAGATAGACAGAACTAGAATCTTATGTCTATTCATGCTCATAATTAATTTGTCATTTAATTACGAGAAACTGCACATTGTAGGTACAATGTGTCGTAAAAACTTTGCCATCCAGTCTTTTTGTTAAACTACAGTGAAACAGCTCATTATATCTGGTGCAGCTGTTAACTTCGAAATTAGTTTGCAACTAGACTACGATACTCGTTCCGGGCATCCTTGTATAACATCTTAAACAACTTCCTCCTCATTGTTAGCAACATACTTCTTACCGTTACTTCAGCAGAGTAGAGTCTCCTAACTAAAGATATTTTTTTTGTCTCTTATCTACTATTGTGATTACCTTGCTCAAGTAACTTTGGCGTACCATTCTGCTTCTTGTTTCAAACAAAACGAATTATGCTTTCTTATTATAAATGGCACTTGTTTTCTGTATTCTTCTTTGGTGGTCGTAGAGTCGATTTGGCATGAAAACTTTTTCAATATTGGCGAAAAAATTCTGACGACAGTGGAAAAATGAATGCATTTCTAGAAATTGGAACAGATCCAACAAAACCGAAAAACATCCTAAACTTGCTAAGGTGATTTTGCAATCCGCTACAAAATTACCTTACCAACCCCTCCCCCCTCTCTGACAATTACTTCTTAATCTAAGCTTATCTAGGTTAAAGTTGGTTACAAAAGCAAATTAACCGGCCTTCAACTGGTTGTGAATAGTATATTAAACAACAACTATAGAAAAGCAATGTTTTACTAAACGAATATAGCATTTGAGTACGAGCGAGCGGAGCGAGCGAGTAACTTAAAGCTGTATGAGTTTAGTAAAACTGCTTTTCTTACGAGCTTGTTTACACTATTTTTTCGCATTTTGCAAGAATAAGCTTAAATATTTAAAATGTTATAGTAGATATTTGTACAGGATTTTCGTAATCTGATTCGGCTTTGTTTATTTACATAGCAACGACACAGTAACAGTAAACAAACTTCATTTTTTGTAAGTCGATTTGTGTTTTAGTTAAAAATGAGTCTTGCTACTAAACATACTTTAGAACATTATTCTGAAGATATTTTAAATGCCGCTCGAGAAGCGTATTCGGGTTTACTTCCTTTGAAATCAAAAGAGAAATACGAGAAGACAACGAGAAGAAAAATTTTGTAATTTGAAGATAACAAAAAAAGCACTAATAATTGATGAAAATGTAATGTTAGCATATTTTTTTGAGAAGGTAAGCTATTTGTTTCTATATATTTTAGTGTTATTCATACAATGTCTTTCATTATTTTAGGCAAAAGTCCTTAAGGCATCCAGTTTGTGGTCTACATATTCAATGTTGAAAAGTACTATACAAATTAAGGATAATATAGATATATCACAATATAAAAAACTAACTGCATTATTGAAACGTCAAAATGATGGGTACACACCAAAGAAGTCAAAAGTGTTGACTATGGGAGACGTTATGAAATTTTTGAAAGAGGCTTCAGATGACAAATTTCTATTAATGAAAGTGGTACTGATATTTGGTTTAACCGGGGCATGTCGGCGTGCAGAACTGTACAACTTAACTGTAAACGATATAAAAGATACGGGAAAAATGTTAGTTATAAGTTTACATGATACCAAAACCAAAAAGAGACGTATATTTACCGTAGGATCAGAGTGCAACGGATATGAAATTTATCATAAGTATTCACGATTGAGACCCAAAACCGTAAAACACAATCGATTTTTCATTTACTACAATCACGGTAAGTGCACAATCCAAGTTATTGGCATCAACACTTTTGCAAAAATTCCCCAAAAAGTAGCAGAATACTTAAAACTCCCAGATGCGTCTACTTATGTTGGCCATTGCTTGAGGAGAACGTCTGCTATCTTCCTCGCTGACAGTGGAGCTGATATTCAAACACTTAAAAGGCATGGAGGATGGCAGTCAACTAATGTGGCGGAAGGGTATATCGAGGAGAGCATTGCCAATAAGCTGAAAATTCAAGAAGTATATTTCATCAGCAAGAACCAGTGGCAATTCACAATCATTCAGGAATACAGATGGAGAATTATACTAATTTTCAGAAAGGGCAAATAGAATTGAATAAAATGGGTGTTGTCAGGTTTTCAAATTTGAATAATTGTACTTTTAATATATTTCACAATAGTTCCAATTCCAATATTTGAATAAATACATTTCTGTCAAACTGTGTTTTTTGTTGACATGACATTACTATGTAGTAAAGTGACGTATCTATGTGGTAAAGTGCCACTTTAATATACGATTTTGATAGTAGTAAAGTAGCACATTACTTGTCAAAATGCGAAAAAACAACTTAGCAGGTTTTGCAGTTGATTGTGAAAGAAAAATTGCCTTGTTCCGAACTGATTAAGAAGACAGCTTAGAAACTATAAGAACTTCAGGCTTCAATTCTCTCCACTATCTCTCTCCATTGCCTCCTATCTGTTGCTCTTCTTTCCCAGTCCGGTATCCCCAATAGTACCGCAGAGTATTGCAGTCCAGTCTGGTACCAGAGCAATCACGTTCGAAAAATAGATGTCCAGCTAAACGCCACGATACGTACTATCACTGGTACCCTCAAATCGACACCTACTGTATGGCTGTATATCTACCCCCCTGAATTACGGAGATTGGTCTCTGCGAGGCGAGAGTGGAACAAGGCCAACGGAGGGACTCAACGAATACCGATCCAGCATAACTTGAACAACATCCCACCATCAAGGCTTAAGTCAAGACGCCCTATCTGGCTGGACGAAAATATAAGGGCTCCACTGGATGTTCCCCTTAGGTGGGAAGCAACTATTGACACCAACCAACATATAATCAATCTGGGTCCTACTGCCGAGCAATGTTTCTGGCAACCATCTTTGGGTTTTGACCTACCAGGGGAACAGTGGTGTCGCCTAAATTGCTTCCGCACTGACCATAGAAGATGCAAAGATATGCAGCACAAATGGAACGCCCTGATCTCCCCTGAGTGTCAATGTGGTGCACCTCGGCAAACAATGGCCCATACGCTCAATTATTGTCCGTTGACATCTCTTCCAGGCGGTCTGGATGAACTCAACAAGCTAACACCGGCGGCCTGTGCATGGCTACAGCAACTTAGACTGAATGTATAATTATATCTAACTTGTATTATGTATTCTTTTTTCTCTTATAACAATTATTGTAAGCCTCTTATACGAAATATATATATATCCCCAATAGTCGTATGTCCGCTTTCACATCCTCCAACCATTTCTTTTTTGGCCTTCCTTTTCTACGCTTTCCACCGCTTCCCCCCACTAGTGTCCTTCTCGCATGCCTGTGTGGGGCCATCCGATGGACATGTCCTAACCAACTTCCTCTTCGGGGTCGTATTTTATGGATAATGCCTGCCTCACGGAATAGCTCCATCATTTGTTTATTCTGTCTTCTCCTCCATGCGCCGTCATTGTGCTTTACGCCCCCGTATATTTTACGCTACGTCCTCCTTTCCCACCGTTCCAGTTTTTATGCGTTTGCTTGGCTTAATGTCCAAACTTCGCTGCCATACATCACCGATGGTAGCACTACTGTCTTATAGATCCTTTTTTTTTCCAGGATATCAGATTAGATTTCATAACATTAGTTAATGTTTCCATAGACTCAACACTAATAGCAAAAGAAAAAAGTAACTTTAGAAGATTAGAAGATTGGCTTATTATGGTTTACTACACGTTTAACTCTAATCGGAGATGTTAAACGTTTTATATATGCAATTCTACGGCTTCTATGTGACTCATCGAGTTGAGGGCACATGAGGGTTAGAACAGAGGTAGCTTCTTCAGTGGACACTTTGGAATCTCTCTTCCCTCTTGGCATCAACATCAGCCATAGACTTGCGCAGTTGTATTTTCCACCAAACAGGTTCATCAGTGCCACAAACAATTGCTTTGATACACTCTTCGAGCTCTTCAAAAAGTGACTATAACAGGTGCTAGTGTCAAAATTTGGAATTGGTGGAGGTTGAGTAATTTTTGAACAAAACGGCCCATCAAAGAAATGTTTATCTGTGTCACATACTGATGAGGACGACCAAGTCCGAAATACCGGCTTATGTGTTAGTATTGCACTTTCAAACACTCTTTTATGCACTGTCTGTTAGACGTGTTTTGTTGATAAAGTTGTAGCTCTAAGTATAAGTTTATATCTGTTGCTTTACAAAATTGTTGATCGTCATTATCATCGGTACAGCCAAATTAATAAAAGAGCTCAGACTAGAACTAGGATTCATCAATATCACTTCGTACTCTAAGTGGTGTCTAAAATTATATTATTAGCTTATATGACAGATATTTTTTGGTCTTTCATCAACATTATACCAACCAATTTTTGGTGTATAACAATTATATAGACCTTAAGAAGAACTACGGCTGTACAAGATTAGGACAAAGAACGGAGGCTGTCAAAATTATTGGATATAGCAGGCGGTTAGACAGACAAGAAAGTCGATTTATCTCTGTCCAACCAACTGCTGTACCCAATAATTTTGAGACTCTCCGTTCTTTGTCCCAATTTACAGAACATTTTAATACACTTGGAAGATTGTATACACTGGATGTTCTACATAGTTGTGGTGTTGTGCAAATTACCTAACAAGAAACCTTTTTGCTTTGCCTTAATTGCAGAATAGCCACCCATCAGATATCCTTTAGTGAGGAATATATTTGGTAGCCTAATTGTAAGATTGCATTTTGGTCAAGTTGAGGTTAGATCAGATTAGTTTACTGGTGAGTCCATACAAGATTTGACTATCTCCCTTTGACTCTTGTGACCAGTGTGATCTATTGGGCATGCACTTAATCTTTTAGTCTCAATTGATCCCCAAATTTCTAAAAAAGTTTAGGACCACTTCAATTGCTGGTCATAAGGGATGCAGGATTTATGGTCCAAGTTTCGATTTTTTTGTAGTCTTTAGTACTGTCGGAAAAGCTGGTGATCTGGCATGATCCAACAAATCAGGTGGCAGATGATTACTTTTGTTTTGTAAAATATTTAGACATTCCGTCCCTAAGCAAATGGTTTAAGAGATCTGACTGTAAGCTTCTAACTTCAATGTATTCAGGTTCTTTTGCAAATTTCACGAACAAGGAAGATAAAAGTGATGGTTTATCTGTGCACTTTGGGATCTTGATTAAAAGACTCGAATCTTTTCTTTTCCACTACAAGAATGTCTGTATTGAAGAATTGGATTGGTTGAGCTACCATTCGTTATTCGAACGGATAGTCTGATAGGATAGGAGTCTGTAGGTTTGAAGGCATAACGTTCCAGTGTAAGTACCGCCAGACATCCTTCAATGAGGAACATCTGTGGTATTGGTATTGTGGCTAAACTTGTTTTTAACAGCTGAGTTAATGTTGTAACAAAGCCATGAAAACACAAGTTTATAAAACCGAAATTGCTGTTTAAAAAGCCACTGCAAGCCATTGCACTCAGCCTCCACAAAAGTTAAAGACCTCTAAACATAAATACACTATAGCTGCTTATATACGTGTAATGTAATCGTTATAAGTTCTTGCGCTTATTCCTATTTCTCCCACACACATATTTCCTTCTAACAAATTTCGAAGTAATTTCATTAAAACACCGCACACGGTCCAATTCGCAGCTTTGATCTCGAATTCAATCAACTTAACGGTTTTCGTTCGTTGGTTAAAAATCGTTCCGTTCGTCTAGCGTGAAAATCGCACGCGTGTTCCGCGCAATTTCTTTCACAGTTTGCAGCTTGTTGCTTCCGTACCGATTTACAGACAGGTCCGTATTGCTTACTGACTTACATTTTACGAGATTTAACGGCGGCTGAAGCGAGAGCAGCTTCACGCTGCATCATGCTATAGTGCGTGTCGAATCGGAATGCCCGCACGCATATATTTTTCACGCAATTCGAAAGGGTAATTCACGACGTAGGTACTGTTTGCGGAGTCGTTAAATATTTGACGGTAAGGTGTAGCCGCAACAGATTTAGAGGGCTTCCTTGTTGAAATATGTACGTATACATACATACGTACGGTTGCGGTATGAAGAAGAAGGGAGTGTGTGAAGTGGTTTTTGGTTTTCGGTGTTATAGGAGATGTAAACGGTGTGCTTTGAGAATTATGCGGAGGAAGTCATTAATGTATCAATTTTATAATTCATGTCCGTTGAGCACCAATTCCGTTAATTAAATTAACAAAAAAAAAAACTTAAATTATCTCTAAACTACCATTTTCTAGTAATCGGTTAACACTGGGAATTACTACCTGCCTTATTTAAACTAGAAACAGACTGTACTATCACCATTTTCATAGGATCGATGGTATGGGGTATAGCAAGCACGTAAACCTTTAGATGTTTGTTACTTTGGAGACAGCTACGTGCTTCGCATTTATTGTTCGTTAGCCGCTAACTCTGTTTGAACAAATTTTACGTTTAGTTTGCATGTTTGCTGTGTATAAAGATTACATCATTGGAATATTTTCTGTGATAAAAGTAAATTTTTTATTTTGTACATCTAATCTAATGTCAGGACCACATTCACTGTAGCAAATTTTTGCTACTGTCGCATTGTAACAATCTATATCGTCTGTTATGAAGAAAGATAACTTTTATCAAAGCAACTTTCCTATTTGAATTTGGCGCCCTGAATTGACGGTTGCTCCGAGGACGGTAGGGATAGACACAGTCGAAAGAGGGGGTCGCAAAGTTTGATCTCACCTGATTCGTATTACTGTTTCATAGGTGAACAACTTCAGGGAAACTGATGCTGTGTAAAGAAATAAACCTGGACTTTGGTAAGAGGTCTGTTTTGCTCTAAAACCTGCTGCTGTTGTTGGGTTTTCTCCTTGATCTCTGAGTCGAATCCTTCAGCAAAAAATTAAGATTTTATCCCTTCAAATTGGGTGTCATGCAGGAACTTAATTCACGTGATTTTGTTGCTCGAGAAAATGCATATGAAGCGCTTCCTGCAATGTCTAACGACGTTCTTATTTTCTTCAGTGATGACACTCGCTTCCATAATTCGTAATCTGTAAACAAGCAGAACCTATTGGTGCTCTCCTAACCTCATCAGCGTCCCCTCCATTCAGAACGTGTAACTCTTTGGTGTGCAATATCGCTAGTGGGAATAATTGCTCCATGGCTTTTTGAGGAGAACGAATGGGTTGTTTCAGTGAGTGCTGACTGTTATGTCTACACGATTGAGGAGTTCTCCATGGCAAGAATCAATGAGACCGATGTGGTTCCAGCAAGACAGCCTTACCTTTTTGCGACTCTAACCCCCTAAGATGATTTTCTATGGAGCTACCTGAAATCAATTTTCTACCATCGTTCTGGATCATCTTAAGCACAAGCTTAAGACAACAAGCTATAGACAACATACCCGCCCATATGCTGGAAAGAGTTCAACGAACTTCAGAATTAGATTAATGCGGTGTAAATATCATAAAGTTAAAGTCAGCTGTCAAGTAGCAAATGTTAACATAGGGCGCCACCTAGCGGGATAATGTTACGGCTTGGCTAACGATGGGTGCATTTGTTCGATATATGTTATCGGTCATCGATGCTTGTTGGAGGCAAGCGAGTAGTTTTACTTCTTTGAGCCAATTATCGAATTTCAATTATCTAAAATCTGAATCTTATTATCCAGATAGTTTTTCCACTTTTAGGTCAATAATAACA
>SMLS01063458.1:0-11842 GCA_004785975.1 Popillia japonica
ACATTAACAGTTTTATTTAAAAAAACACCAAGTCGTACAAAAACTATTATTTGGGATATTTCGTAATATTACAAAGACGTTGATATAAATACCATTCGATAGTAAGTTAAAAAATATGGCGTCCTAGTTAAATTAATCAAGTTATATACACTTAAAGTTCTTACTTGATTACGATTTTTAGACACCGTGTATAAGATGGCAACTTTATTATAATTGGGATATAAAATATGATCTATTGGTACACTTCATTGTAAATTTCGCTCACATAAATTAAGACTTTTAAGTATTTGAAATCTGCAAATAAGGTTAGATTTGGATAAAAATCAAATTATTGAAACAACTTTAAGGTTTAGGTATTATGGACCTTATTAAAACAGCCACTTATTTTGATCGGAGAATCAAAAATGCAATAATATTGTGCAATAGGATTCCATTAAAAAAACACAACTTTGATACTTTTAGAGCTTTTGGGACACTCTGTATAACCCTCTGGCGGGCGCGTCTTCTATAATCCCATGAACAGGCGCGTTGCGGCTATTGCACCGCAAATATTAATGTAAATATGGGCATTTATATATTCCCGCTTTATCGATATGTCTAAAAAATACACTGAGATGTCATTCTATTGTAATTCTGGATATACTATATGAAGCACTGTATCAACAGTAGAGAGGTAGAGTTGGTGGTCCAAGTTTACCAACGACTCCTTTGAATCTTCATCCACATCTGAGGTATTGTACATTGTTGAAAGAAATATAGCTGTCTTGTTTTTGGAACGCAAGAAGTAAGATAAAAATTTTCTTGGAACCCAAAAATATAAAAGTTGACAGGTCTGGATTTTTTGGGTAAAAATTCCACTGGTATTTCTCTTTTGTTCTTCTTCATGGTTCCCAAAGTGTTAAGCATCAACAGATGCTACAATCGTAAAAAAAATACACCATAAACATAATATGTATTATACTTACATGACCGAGCGCGCTGCGGTAAATCAGCCGCAAAAATTGTACACTCTATCTTAAACGCCACACTACAACTAAACCCCACCGAATTAACGGCTGTCCGATATTGAAATGGGTGGACAAATGTATGGAGTAGGAATACGTGGAGCGACGGCGGTGTTAGTTTTAATGTACAGCATTTACAAATAAAAATTTAAAATATCCGGCATTTTGCCGGAAGCGCGCCCCCCGGAGGGATAATATGAAAATAATTTGAAAAAGTGCCCGCAATAGACCTCCTTTTTGAAAGTCACATATTTTCGCCATCATATTAGCGTGAATAACACTGTATAATCTTAAACTGTATACTTCGTTGTAAAAGTTAATGTTTCATTCCATATATTGACATATGTATGTGCATAGATACATCCCATTTATAGAGAAACATACATTATGGCGATCACTATTTGAATTAAAACTTTCTATATCATTCTACATGAAATTAGATATCGATGTAATTTGTTGCGTCTTTATAAACTTGTAATTTTTTCACCATTGACAAGAACTTGAATTATACTTACTGAAATAGTAAAATATGCAATTCAATATGAATATTAATAACATATGTAGTAGTATTTCCGAATTATAAACCTAAAAGTACTAACCATTGTAGAAGAGTAATAAGTAGAGCTGAGGAAATTTGCGGTAAGGCAAGACCGTATGTAGTGCATATGCACCTGCATATAAACACGATGCAGCGAAACACTTTAGTTAGTCGTGAACCGGCAATGTGATCGTGTGTTGCGTTGAGCTCTATTTAATAGGTATGACGGACGTGCCCAAGCACGCAATACTGCATTATCGTTAGCGGAGTCACTGCAAATACCGGACGATGTACACGCACAGCTGTGCGCAGTAAATGACAACAAAAATGTGAATGTAATAGAAAAGTTCGAGAGTGTGATAAACAATGATTTTGATTTTACCAGATTAAAACAAATTAGTAATGGTAGATTCGGTTTCTATCTATAAAGACTATTTTAATTCTGCGTGTGTTACATCCGTAGATGTCGAGCGGTCTTTCTCAAAATATAAAAACATTTATTCATCACGGCGCACATCGCTCAGCGCTATAAATACGGAAACGTATCTAATGCTACAAGCTTACTACCAGTCTTATCCACTTGGCGCTATGCAATAATAATGGTAAATAAGGTAAGTGTGTTATTTATATACAGTACACATAACTGACATACTTAAGTGATATAAATAGCGAATGCATGTAAAGCAATAAAATCACGCATGCATCTCCGATCGAAACAAGGTCATAATATTCGTGCGTTTACCTGAATACTATCCTGGCATACCGCAGCAATCCTTCAGCTCTCGTAATCAGCAGATATAATATAACAAACATCAAGTCAGCATACCGCCAATCTGAACATTTTGTCGTGGTTATGAAGGAATGCACTTCATATGCGCACGGCGGAGAATGACAAGGTAACCACATTTTACTCCACCAATTTCATGTATGTGAAAGACATTACGTGTGTTGCGTATATTACAAAAGAGATAATGTCTTGTAATATAACTAAAACTAATTACATATTAGCCTGACTTCTACATACATACATACATATATGAGAGCGTGTGCTGCTTTTGAATTTTATCCCATTATATTTAATGTTTAAGAGGTTTAATTTTCAAAACCTGTTTATTGTTATTGATGTACATACGTCTTTAATCTAAAACTTTAAACCTTAGGTACTTAATTATCTTAACCTAAATGTAATTCACATTGGTAGTTTGAGACACATTTTACTCGATTTAATAAGGTGTGTAGATTTCATCAGGCAATACATTATGGGTTTGAGTACTGTCTTACAAACATTATTCGTAACTATGAAGATCCGCAACCTACCTTAAAATCACTTTAGGGGAAATCAGTAAAGTTCAGAAGCCAGTGTCAATTGTACCCTGAAACGCCCAATTAGCATGGGGCAGTATATGAGAATAACATTTGTACTTCGTCATATTTATCTGTCGACCAGACCTTCAAATATAATAGAGGATTTAAATAGGTACCTACGCGTAAGTCGACGGTATGGAGGATAAATACGTTGGGCATATAAAGGTCAATTAGATGCACACCAGAACATTAGATACCAAGATGTCTTCTTACTACCTAAGTTTCAGGTGCGATTACTGCTGTCTCTCTACTCCTCTGGTTGGGCAGTTCTCTGAGTTTAAGACTCAAGCGCTTGATCTGATCACCACCACGCTTTCCATGTCTCTATGACCTATATTATGGTCCAGTAACTTGATACCCCCATCGGGATTAATGAGATGTTCATTCTCCCGGAGTCTTAACCCCTTTCGCTTTGAGCAAACCTACACGGGTACTCCACAGAAGCAACTTGCAAAGGACATCATAGCCAAGATTAAAGGTCAAATAGTTCGATCTTTTTAGGGCAAGACTGATAATTTTTGTGGTCAAAGAGATTTGCCAGAGATAAGAAACCTTATGGCTGTTCAACCCAGTCTTGTATAAAAAAGCAGCGCTTATATCTTCTGCATGCTTCCCTTTCTTTAAACGAGTACATTGCTAGTTACATAAATTCAAAGTTAAATGGTTTCCGTTATTAACTTCCTTATTATTTGAGCTATGAAGTTGTTTAAATTAGTTGGTAATGGTTGAGGTTGGTGATATTTTTGTTCTGACTGCAATGGTAAAAACAATTGAATATTGTGAATTATTATTTATAAAATTTGTTTTAAAAACATCTTTTTAACAAGCGACAACAGAGAGAGTCTCGAAAGTTACGATGCTACGGAACGAATTTGGTAGAATAGTCCATAACGAAAGTAGTGTTTAAATCGAATATAGGAGCTGGAAATATTGAATAATAATGAGAATAATCAATCATCAACGAAAAAGATACATGAAGATATTTTGTTGAACGTGCGGCTGAATATCCCAAGTAAACTCTAGAGAATAAGTGTACGCATTAAAAGCTAAACTATATAATGTGGGCAAAGGAAATACTTTTACGTACGCGACTATATATAAACCTTCATCAATTTAACTTAGCGGTCGAAATTTCAACAATTCTCTTCCATACTTACGGATTTCCAGTTTCTCGAACAGCATTCAGAAGCGTCAACGAGGCCACATTAGCGATCGAAAGCTTTTGCACACAAACAATAGTCGTACTGAAGTTTCCTCACCTGAAAGTTAAAGATGTATAAATAACTTAAATACTTCTGGAAGTTTATTCTTTATGAAATTTTTATTTGTATACGAAAACTCATAAACAACTTTACAAAGCGTTACGAAACGCTGTAATTTTAATTTAATCGCCAACAACAGAGCTATTGTCTGAATAGGTTCTATTGTTTATTTGACCCGGGTGCTTTTGTGCGCGTCCAAGTATAACTCGAAAATAAAGTAGGGGATTGCTTTCGCACCGTATATATACCGCTATTGTTAGCGATTAAATCTATTCGTGTAATACTTGAGAAATAAAGGCAGTCTAATCGAAATAGCTTTCTTCAATTCTGTGCGAAGAATATAAGACCTGACGAGTAATACTTCCGTTTTCTATTCCAGTACCTAATTAAATTTGGTAGGTTGTTTTAAATGGTATTAGATTAAAAGAGTTTTTATCCTTGTCTAGATCTCAATGTACCAGCATGAATTCACGCATCATGTGTAAGCAACTCAAGTGCGGCTGCATCGTTTAACCTTAACCAAGACAGTAAACGGCGTGGTAAAGTTTGTATAGTCAATCAGTAAGTGAGTCAACTAAAGCAACCCACACGCAAATTTGAGTATTTTTTTTCAATAATGAATGCAAAGTATTTAAGAATAAAACACAAAATCTAAATTACTCACAATCAGAGTATTTTAAATTTGTTTTAAACAGCTGTGGGTACTAATGAAATAAGATTATAGAAAACACTAAGATTTAATTCGTCATTAACTAAAATTAAAAATGTCTTTTTCTCTTTAACGAAAACCGCTTAAATTGTACTATAAAATACTGAGCTTGTTAATCGTGCTGGTCTGTTCACATCTACTCTACACTTGAATCGTTCGGGTAAGTATGACCCGAAACATAAAAAAGGAAACAAATTGCAGAGGTTACTAGCACTTGTTTATGTAATGCAAAGCTAACAAATAATATTCCTAAAAACTTAGAAATTACAGATAATAATGAAATATTATTATAAAAACCTATTTTTATGTTTTCCAATTTGGACAAAAGTATGTACAGTGACTTTTACAAAGTGGAAGGACAAAATTTACAACGGCTATGTCATAGGACAACGATTTGTTTCACGCTGAGAGGTGTACCTAATATTATTATGGTTATCAGCTGATCTAGAGTATCAACAGCTAGATAGATAGATAGATAGATAGATATTTTATTAATCCAATTGGACACATACGTGTATAGGACAGGTCAGATACATTGGTAATAAATACATAACATTTATTAAACATATAAAATTATAAAAAAAATTATAGAAAGTACCGTACGTTCTAGTGCGCGCTACTTGTACATACACATATCACGCACCACCCATATATACACTCACACATATAAACACACAACATCTAAACGTTTTCTACCTGCGCTAAAAATTCCTCCACGCAGTAGATGCTGTGCTGGACCAACAGAGAACGTATCTGCGATTTAAAACGCTTTATATTACTATGTGCTGAGATACCATCCGGAAGCGAGTTAAAAAGTTTTACTCCTACGGACATAGGTGCCCGTTTTGTAATAGTTAGTCTATTCAAGGGAACACTAAATTTATGTTTGTTTCTCGTATTATATGAGTGATAGTCACCATTCTTCATAATATCTGCCCTATTCCGAAATACATGCAACAGAATCTCCAGAATATAGATACTAGGTAATGGTAGTATGTTTAAATCCCTAAAATACGGCCGATATGAATCTGTGGGTTTAATGCCCACAATACATCGAATAATTCGTTTCTGTGCCAAGAACACATCCCTTACAGCAGCCGACGAACCCCAGAAGATCACCCCATAGCAGAGTCTACTATGAACTTGACCATAGTAAAAGTTAAGTAAATATTTTAAATCAATTCTGTTTTTTAGATTCCTTATTTGGTAGCATGTGGAATTTAGCTTTTTAATTAAATCCGTACAATGATTCCTCCAGCTTAGGCTCTGATCAATGTTCAGCCCCAAGAATTTTACTGAGCTTTCTTGTTGCAATACCTGGTTGTTACATTGAATATTTATATCAGTATCAGTATATACCGAAGAGGGCAAGGGACGATATATCATATAATTTGTTTTGGATAAATTAATATGTAACTTATTATTACCAAACCATCCGCTTAGCTCTCTCAATAACTGGACAGCATTATTTTGCACCTCATCCGTGTCCGTTCCTGTTACCACAGCGGACGTATCATCAGCGTACATAAACAGAGGATAATTTACAAGATCTACGATATTATTCATAAATAATATAAAAAGAATGGGTCCCAGGACAGATCCTTGGGGTACGCCTAGAGATATCGGCAGTTTGGCAGACACAGCACTCCCAACGACATTGTAATTGTCTGTGAACGATGTCCTTACATATTGAACCCTGTCTGACATATAGGATAAAAACCAGTCGGCTACAACACCACGAATACCATAATGTTCCAACTTAGCGCTCATTAAGCTGTGATCAACGCAGTCAAACGCCCGCGACAAATCACAAAAGATTCCCGCTGGATACTCTCCATCGTCTAGGGACTCCACGACTTTGCTTATGAAGGAATACACTGCCGATACCGTTGAACGGCCTTTTCGGAAACCGTGCTGTTTATGTGTAATAACATTATTCCTGTCTAGATGCTTTGCAAGTCTATTCAACATCGCATATTCAAAGATTTTAGAGAAGACCGAGGTCAAAGAAATCGGGCGATAATTCGATATATCAGTTGGCAAGCCTTTCTTGTGTATAGGATAAACCGAAGAGACTTTCAACAAATCAGGGAAAACACCACTAGCAAATGATAAGTTAACAAGTTCAGTAAGTGGTTCAACGACAATTGGACCAATCCGTGATATTAAAGAAAATGGGATTTGGTCGGGACCTGCACTTTTTTTCTTTTTAATTTGATTGATTACATCTAGCATTTCGGATTCACTAAATGGGAATGCACTCATACTATTAGAAACTTTTGTGGTTTCCGGGAGAACTGTTTGGGTACATTTCTGTAACCGCGAACTTATTCTCTTGGGTTCACTAATGAAAAATTCATTAAACGCTGTTGCAACATCAGCAGGCTTCTCAATCATGTCCTCATTTATTTTTAATCTAATGTGCCCATCCTTGTTAGATGCTTTTTTATTCGAAGTTGACATGATTGACCACGCAGTTTTATTTGGATTTTTGGAATTTGCAATCTGTTCATTAAAATAATTTTTCTTTGTGTCTTTAACTAACTTTAAATGAGACCTTTTAGCAATTTTGTAACACTCCACCAAGTGTGGATATCTTCGTTGTAATTTATACATTACAAAAGTACAAAATCGTAAATTTCGACTCGATATTTGAACTTCCTCATTCACCCATCTGCCACGTGTGTCGGTCCCATTTGCCATTACAAGCCTTTCGAGAAAATACAGACAATAGTAGAAAACTATAGTTTCATGGAAGTAAGCAAAAGCTTCAGTTACATTGCTAAAGGCGGTAAAATTTGGCCACGCCTGAAGACGAATAGACCTCTCAAACAGCTGAAACGATTCCTCGTTACACACGCGAGCATATCTCCTGGCCGGGGCAACAGGCTTCTCAGCCTCAAACAAGCTAGACCTCAAAGCGACATATTTGTGATCCGATACTACACAGGGGAACACAGCAGTTTGTGTGTCCAAAAAATTTACAAAAATATTGTCCAAAACAGCATCCCCCCGAGTGGGATCACACACAATAGCGCTCAGGTTAAAGGTACTCATCACACCCATCAAACAACGCGCTTCGTAATCTAAACACTCAAAATGGACATTAAAGTCTCCTGTCAATATAATATTACGTTTTTTTCTGTAGATAAAATTCAATAGAGTCGTTAAGGTGTCTAAAAATGTATTAATGTTTCCAGCAGGAGACCTATAACAATTTATTATGACTAATTCCATACCATTCACTCTACAGGAAATACCACACACTTCTATATCTATTTCATGACAGTATTTATCTAAATCTAAAATAAACTGGTCAATACTAAAACTATTGTAATTAAAATTATTTGCCCATGTCTCTGTAATACAAATAAATTTAGGGGCATCAAAATCGCACTCAATTTGGGAGATTTTAGAATTAGTTAAACTCTGAATATTTACGTATAAAAGTTCAGTCAATTCACGTTTGTCGATGAGGCGCAGTTTAACGAATTGTAAAGGTTACTCACATCGTCCACCAGGTTGCCGCTCACTGTCTCCGCTTTTCGCCGATTAATTATGTTCTCGTCTTTTATCTGGAATAATCCAGACATACGCTTCTGTCCACCATGATCGTCACAGTTTCCCATCCCTTCGCCCGATGTCGCCAGATGAGATGTCTGAGAGGGTGGTTTCCTTTGGGCTCCAATGTTGCAAACTGAACCATCTCTAACTTCAAGCAGTTTCTTATCATAATTATTGAAGACACTCCGTCGCAGATTTTCCGTGGACACTTCGCTGGTCGTGTTTTGATTTGGGTCCACAGCACCAGACTCAGGAATGATCTCAATTAGATTACCAACAGTATTAAATTTTCTCTTCGTAAGAGAATCAGTTATTACAGAAGCTATCCTTGCATAAAGTTTCTGTCGGCCCCTATCATTGAGATGCAGTCCGTGTTTTGTGAAATCTTCTTTATAAAGAATAGCATTCGTGTCGATATAATGAAACCGAGAAGTACCCCAAAATAAATCGTACATTTTTAAATTTACGTTGTGTATAAAATCATTTAAAATTCGTCTACCAATCCAGAAGGGATTCTGGGCTCCTTTTGTAGCGTTATAGTCTAATATAATTTGCGGTTTTTTGTCATTCCTGGTACAATTTTTTTGTCGTGGTGTAAGGTAGACATCACAACTACGTTCTTGTTTTCTTTTGTAATATAGACTATGGTAGCGTCATTCATAAAATAGAAGGAAGAACTATATATTTCTTTATTAACCATGGACTTTGGAAGCTCAGGCTTGTTTTTTCTTATAGTACCCAACATCGTCATTTTTCATTTCAGAAGGAACTGCCCCATATTATAAGACGTAAAGAAATTATCGCAATTTAAATTCGCTACTAAGATCGCATACAACCCGCATGCCTTGATTTTTTTCAGGAGCTGCACCGGGTTCTTTTTCTATATATTTCGCTAAAAACTGTTCCTCAACAGTAACATTTACTCCAACAATTCTGAAAAAATAACCGCCCTTTTCTCCCAGATTTCTCCAGTAGGGGCAAGCGTATCAGTACGTCCTCTCTCTTGTCTTGAATTTATGTCATCAAACAGAATTACACGAGATATCATGGAAAATGTTTCCAATTACATAGTTGTTCTAAATATATTTCTCTACCAGCTTCTTTATCGCACAAGCTTTTCATAGATTATCCATGTGACCGGCAAACCCCGGCAAGTAACAACAGTCCTACGCAAGCTTTAAAAACAGTAGGTACTACCCAAATGTTTCCAATTCTCACCGTAAACCCTTCGTCCTTCGAGATTTGCCGTTTCAAAAATTGTACTTTCTACAGCATTATGAAATGTAACTTGAAATGACGACTTAATGTCACCAATGCGGCTACTGGCATATTTGTACTATCTGGTATTTGATATATTACATTGGCAGCAGAAAAGCGACAAAGTTGTTGCGGTTATTCCGACTTCCATTCTATTCTTCCATCCTTAGAAGAACAACTTTGCACATTTATGCTTACAAAAGGAACACCAGGGTTGTCCGACATGGATTTTAATGAATCCCAATTATGTTATAGAGGAACCTTCCCTTAGTACTCAGTTACGAGCTTTTATCATAATGCGCCCTAATTTTTGAGAAAATGAGCGTTGTATAGTTGAATGAACACGCCAAGTTCATTTCTCAACAAGCAAGCCTTCGTCATAATAACTAGGCCTGCCGGTGACTCGCTTTCGATTCCTGCCAGTGCATTTTTTATTGTGGACATATTAACAATTATATTTCATACAAATTATTCATTAATGATAGTTTTCACAGTGATAATTTTACTATTAAATAAACTGGAAGAAAATCTGCACTATGACCTGTATGTTGAAGTTCGAATATTCGAGCGTTCTTGCTTGTCCTGAGGCCCATTTCTTACTTGCAGTTTGTTTCTTGCTTACTGTACGTTTTTTTATTTGAGGGTCCAAATAAATAAATAGGTAAAATAATAATAAATTCCCAATATAATAATATACGTTATAATGCAGATTTGCTTCCAATTTATTTAATAATAAAATTATGAAGGCAAAAAATATCATTTATGAATAATTTGCATGAAATATTACTGTTAATATTGTGCACAATAAGATTGAAAAAAAAAATGCACTGGCAGGAATCGAACGTGAGCCACCAGCGTGGCACGCGTAGTTGTTATCCACTGAGCTACGAGGGCTTACTTGCTAAGAAACTAACATTATCGATATAAAAAAATGCACGTTGTATAGCGCATTCAACGTTGATTTTCTCCGAAATTAAGGCGCTTTAGGATAAGAGCTCGTACTTGGGTACTGAGGGAAAGTTATTCTATAACATAGCTCAGATTCATTAAAATCTGTATCGGACAACGGTGGTGTTCCCCTTGTTACATGGATATTATCGACTTCGCCATCAAAGGTCTGCGATGTGCCATGTTAAATGTAGAGTCGAATACTGAATCATAACTGCATCGACGCCTTGTTTTATAGTCTTGTCTAATGCTTGGTCTTGCTGACCTTCTTTCGAAATTTTTGTGTCAAATTGCGGTACCCTTTAATTTCACAGGGCACCACTTCCAAAGCCATTCTCGTGTGAAATCTTCCTTTGAACTCTCCGTTTAATTGAGCTTTAATTTCAAAATAAAACTCCAAATGGAATGATTTCGTTTTGACACTCGTCAACATGAACGACAACGCTTTTTGTTTCTCATGGATACAGTAAAATCCCATTCGGTTATTAACTTTATTAGTTAGTTTTCTAGTCTAGTTCTTCTTTCTTAAACATTTTTTTTGTACTGAACAAATGATTGCGGTTTAACTTTTTCATAAAACGATTCATTTCAAATTTTCAAAATTTTTTATTTTATCTGCCTTTTCGTTGTTTAAACTCAATAGGTCGTTTTGTGGCAAACGCAAAGGATATAAGACAAATAGCAAGAATTACGGCACTATATTCGTAGAGATGTCACGTAATCTCCAAATCTCCATGTTACAAAGTAACAGCAGTATCGAACAAATAGTATCACTGTACCTACATGTTGAAATGAATCAGTTAATTTGTGCATTGTTTAGCTTAATTCACTTTGTAAAGGCGAACATTTAAATCGTAATACGTTGTTTAGTAGGTATCATATTAGTGTAGGTATCACTATATGAAATGTGTACCTCACGATAATTACGTAACAAATCATGTTCGGAAACACTTGCCTTAATAGTAAACACCCTAGATATATTCACGTAGTCCTCTGTAATAAGTTGAAGGAAAAACGTCAGTTGCATTTGCTACCCAGCCTGAGTTTGGCTTAGTACGTTAATTGTCATTCAGTAATAGCCATTCCGGTCACGCCGTATTACAACTAATGGCGAACCCTTGGCCTAAAATTAATTTAAGTCGCTTTTCCAACGTATACTTGATGATTTAAATGCCATTAGGTTTTACATTAACGA
>SMLS01063461.1:0-10756 GCA_004785975.1 Popillia japonica
TGTCCACGTCGAGGGTCTGGTCCAGAAACGGCACAGTTTACCTACTCATTTTGCATATTATATGGACGTTTTATATTGCAGGAGAGGAAGAAACGGGCAAAATGATAATAGCGCGTCTAGGATGTGTACTTATATACTTGAATAGCGTTGTAACGTTACGTATCGTATAACGTCAGCGTCTAATGTTACGGTGGATCGTTTAACAGAACAATACTCGAGATACTTAAAGTTGGTGTTCGTTGTTCTTGCATCGGTCTACGATAGAGAATTACCTTTTGTGTTGGTCCTGTGGGGGTTTTGGAAAGTTAAGATTTTGATGGGGAATAGGTTGCTTCTTTTATTTATTGTAGATGTTATTACGTTTATTTCGGAAATTAATGTTAGATTTGTTGATATAGATAAATTGAAATCGAATTCAATTATCGTGAGATTATCCGCTACGTTTAATACCAACGTTTTCACGAAAAATTTTTGCGGGATAATAAAAAAACTTCCTCCTATAAATTTAACGTAATTGTACCAAATTTATGGTTTTGTTTTTGCGTTTCATCGCTGATAAAGTTAATATTAGATCGGTTTGCTATAGTTCGGTTATAAAAAAGTTTTATTTGATTCTTGATTACTGTATTATACGTCATAATTTAGGTTAGGTTATATCTAAATTAACTTCAACTGATTCAGATTGAATTTCAGTATTAATTTACTTATTTTTTAATGTCTGAGACGTTCCAATATTGCTCTTTGCTTTTATTAGCATATTTAAGCTGTTTCTCACTAGAGGGAGCTAAGTAGATTACGCACATTAACTCAATGTTTGCTCGATAGATGGCGGTAGATTTACTCTGGTCAATGGGCTGCCAACTGTTATGCTTATTGGTTTACAATAAAATCCTCAACCAAAAAATGACTAAATCCATTGAATCCAAAATAACATACTCATTAGAATATTCAAAATTTAATGGCTGGTTTACGAGATGCAAATTTAGCGAAAATTTCGTTGAACGTCAAAATGACAGGACAAATTTTTTGACAGAAAGTTTAGACTTACATTTAGATGTTTGACATTTCTATATTCTGGGGCTACCGGCGCCATAAGAGGCTGAATGTGCCTAATTCCAAAGCTAACAATTTAGTTTGGAGATAACAATTTCTTCTTGTCGTTTACGTCAGTTTAGTCAATTTAATTACATATTTATTAAATTAGTAAAAAATTTTGTACAAAATTGGATCATTCCGTTTGAGCAGTTCTAAAATTCTATCAAATTCTGTTTAAGAACGCCATCTTTTAGGGGGGCTGGCAAATAGAAATTGCATTAGTAGAAATTCCATGTAGTAATCTTCCTTATTGGTGGTTTGTACTACCGTTCTGTCATCTAGATGACGTTTTTGTTAAGTCAAAAAGGATTTAGATGATTCCATTCTAAATTCAACTATAGTTGGGGTCGTTGGGGTTGATTGTTTGCAGGAACTTTTTGACATTTCAGATTTTGAGGTTGTTTTGACATTTTTTTCGGCAAAATTAATTAACCATTTATTACCGACATTAGCAACAATAACGACGAAACAATACCAATATAATAAAACCAAAAACCTCCACAACTGACTACAATTCACAATATATAACCTAACTTTTCTAAAGAATACAAAAAAAAGGAACAAAAGACGAAACTCTCGTAACGGCTACAGCGAAATCTTTACGTTTTGAGTAGTGGAAGACATCAGTGAAAGAAAAACGCAGAATACGGAAAAGAAGAAGAAGAAGCGAGCGATGACATCTATTGATTCGAATCACGATGACAGCCACCACCAGCTACCTACTACCACCGGCGTTTAGACGTTAACGCAATATAAGAACTGGGTGCCGCGCCATCGAGATATTAAGACGAAAAAGCGTCGGAGATAGAACACAAAACCGACCACCTTCTGTCCTCCCGGCGAAAAAGGAAAGACCTTTTAAAGGAAAAACCGTTGATGTGACATGACGTGAACTTTCGCTTTTATTTTCAATATTCCATTTTTGCTATGTTATCGCTATCTCCGTCGGTCTAGATTTTTTTCTATGACAGAGACAGTTCGGTCTTTTCATTGCTAACTTCGCTAGAATTAATTTATACGAAATATTCACCACATCCTTGCTAGCTAGTATGTATATACTGCATTTAGCTGTAGGTTTCAATCGTCTTCGTTAGACCAACGCCTTAACGCGAGGCGACACGTCTACTCTTTGTGTGTGCACCGGTTGTGTCGCTTCTCTCTCGTTCTCCCAAGTTGCACGAGTTTTCGCAGATGGCGCTCTCGTATAACTTAATTGGGTACCGTCTGCGCACTATTTTATTTGCGGAGATCGTTGTCGCATTAAATCCTGCATTTCCGGTTTCTATAAAACACTTTATGCCCATACAAAACGACACGATAAGGAAGAAACGAATAAGGAGTTGACAAAAAAAGCACACACACACACACACACCCGAATTGGGGCGCAGTTAGTAGGATTTCTTTCTTTTCTTTTTTTTTTTTTTGAGGGTGCGGGGGAGCAATTAATTTTTCTCGAATTTAAATTATAATACGAGATAATAGCGCCCTCTATGACGCCCTCAGGTTGTTCGCATTACGTCGTTGACGTTTTATGCATGAGTTGCATTTATGAAAATGACAGAGCCCGACGGTGGCCGTGCCGGGGATAATTTATGTAGATATAATCAGTCAGCGAATCGGTTGGCTGTATCCTCTACTGTCGCGTCCGTTTCCAAATAAAACCATCAAAATTATTTATGTTGCGCGATGACGATAACGGTAATGAGTTTTATCGTCTGTATGTCTGACGTGATGTCTCTCTGGCTGGATGTGTGCATGGAATCGGTGCAGTGCTTTAATGTCCAAATGCTCAAATGCACTCGCGCTATTACTCTGCTAAATGTTCTAACAGAGCCGCCGCGCACTGTGGCAGAGAGCTTGGTCAACGACGATTAGTTAGAGATAAGCGCGCTACATTTCGCTGCAACTGCGTTTGTCACCTTCTGCATTTGATTCAGCTATTTGAAATTTTGCAGTTAAAGTTATTATTATTATTAAAAGCCCTTTGCTCTTTGGAAGCACCAGTCTATTATGTATGCCTGTGAACACCATAGGCTCGTCGTAATAGTACGTGAGACCTCTAATCCGCCCAATCCACCTCTACGGAGCGAGCCCCGGCCTAGATCAGAGCCAGCAAGTCGCAGGTTAACAGGCTGAACGTTCTGTAGAATCGAGTGCTGTGTTAGTTTCAGCATCTTGCTTCGTAAGCCATGCACAAATCCAAGGTCGCAGAATCCGCTCATCCACCGCCTTGGGAGGAGGAGGGGAGGGGGGGGGGCTGGACAATGATCCGACTCCAACAACTAAGACCACCTAGCCATACACCTGACAACTGACACAACTGACTGCTGGAGCCCGCGGTAGAAGAAACCGCAAAACTTGAGTTAAAAAGGTTTAAGGACCCGGAAAGTCCGCCCTTAGACTTATCAATGCACTTGGATCACTATCCTGTGATCGTAGAGACCACCCCGTATTTGCCTACACAAAAATCGGGCACGGGTACCAGGAAACACAACTGGTACCTGCACAAAATGCTGATATTAGACACAATTGAAGCTAATCCCGGATTTGAGATAGAATGAGAGCTAGCAGAAGTCTTTTGGCACACCACGCCACAGATGCAAGAAGTCTTGAAGTAAACCAAGCTTGACTCTCTAACCCCGTCAAAGGAAGTCGTTGATAAGGGAAAGGTGCGAAACAGAATCCGGAAAGAATTCCGCCGTACCAAGATGGACTATAACCGTTTGTGGTGACAGATCCGACACAGAAACTGTCGGAGCGATTTCGTCGAGATCCGTATAGGATGCTTCGGATACCGAGAAGAAACCGACCGCACCTGCTGGAGGTCCGATTAGATGTCTCACGGACAGAGAGCAGGTACAAGCCCTAGCGAGCACCTTTCAAGGCCACTTTACTCCAAACGATCGTAGTGATCCAGACCAGGAGAGAGAATTCCAGACCACTTTGTATGCAGGTCTACCAATCGTTGTGTCTCTCAAAGAGATCGTCCAGGTTATTAAGGATATTCATAACACGAAGGAAGCTGATGGGAACGGCATCTCTTGAATTGGTGAAGAATCTGCCACTCTTCCGGCTGATATGCTACCCGACTAGGTGGAAGACCACTAGGATTATACTCGCTCTGGAAACCTAACCATTCTCTCTTCTCTCATTTTCCTGAGAGTTATCGACCCAAGTAGGTATACTATGTCACTATCACGCCACTCACTCGACGTGGACACGCTGTATAAGCTAGGCACTATATACGACCTTGCGATGACTCATCGCTGGCACCCAGACACGCTGTATAACCTCAGAGCCTCTCGGCATCCCAGGAAGGTTGCTCCCTTCCCAGAAAACGCGACCCCCCAGCGTCAAAACTCACTAAAACCCGGTCAAAACCAACTAAAACGAGGTCAAAAACACCTCAAACAGAGGTCGATTGCTTTCGACCTGTTTTTGACATGGTTTTAGTTGCTTTTGACGCGGGGGGGGGGGGGGGGGGGGCTGCGCTCTCGAGGGGACACGCTTCCTGGGGGTAAGAGGGTGCGCTCCCTGGGGCGCTGGGTTTATGCAGCGTGTCTGGGTGCCCGCGATAAGTCATCGTGAGGCCGTATACAGTACCTGGCTTATACAGCGTGTCCACGTCGAGTGGGTGGCGTGGTAGTGCCATAGTATACCTACTGACCTATTTTCTTGCTGGGCGCAATGAATCAACTTCTAGAAAAGCTGCTGTTTCACCGGATAAACGATCACTTAGTAGAAACCTTGCTCGTGGATAATCATCAGTTCGTAATTAGACCTAGACAAGGGTACGATTAAGGAGAAGCCTATAGCTAATATTGCCGCTCTGTCGATACCCAAACGGGGGTCTCTATACTCAAGCATCACGGGTCCGGATCTATGGGAATACCGCCCTGCAGAAGTGAATGCCGTCACGAAACCACTACCCGGACGCGTCTCAACACCATCATCTATAGGGGACCGCCTAGCCGGTGGGCTCTCCTCCCCCGAAACAAGTTCCTTTGTCAGCGTTTGACGGGTTACCGTCGGAGATTAGTATTAAGATACCCTCATCACGGCCGGTATCCTACCAAGTGCGGATGGGGCAATGCAGCAGCAGAGTTGTCAGGGCAAGTATCGTAGGCTACCGCACATTACCCATCGTATATAATGGCGGTTGAGTGGTCGGACTAGGTCTTTTCGTATAGTCTCAGATACTCGTGCTACGACTGGGGTAGTGCAGCTGCATAGTTCTGGTCCGGGACAAGTACCGTAGAGTGCCGTACATTACCCACCGTATCTACCGACGGTTGACCGGCCGGACTGGGTCCTCGCCTATAGCGTCCTAGCAGATTCGTTACCTTCAAACCATGAAATCAGAGATGGGGTAGTGTAACTGAAAGATTCTATGGGTAAACGCCATAGGGTGAACGTTTATTCCGAGCATTTTAGGAGCCAGACTGTCATGGTATGTCCGGACCTGGAAAAAGTGTTTGACAAGATCCGCCACAAGGGTTTGTTGTTTAAAATGCAGATAGTCGGTTGCTAACCACGAATCCTGAAGACGCTTTGATGGTCCTTACCGTACTGCTCGGAACGGAATCCTCAGAGAAACATGCGGTGTCTGGAGTTCCACAAGGTTCGATATTGGGTCCGCCACTGTTTAACATCTATATCGCAGACGTTTTTAAACCGAGACACCATCAGAGTGGCCCAATGTGCAATATCCGAATACTAACCCCTAATTTCACAATTAGAAACAAAATACTACTGGTACATACTAACAGTTGACTATCTAGAAGAGAAAATATTCCTGTCTAACGGTATCATCCTCCTTCTCCCTTCCACGCCCGTCCTTATTATTTAATTACAGCCGGAAAATGTCCTGCAATTATGGTAATATGTGCCGTATAGTTATTCCTGCAGTAATGAATGGAAGAGTTTAGAGTTTTAGAGCTGTGACGTCGAGGAGGAAAAACTCGGCCAACATCCGTGCGCATACATAGAGAGAGAGAGAGAGAGAAGCTAAGGGTAGCGTTTTAAGTATATAATTTGTTCCAGGGAATTAATTTTAAACTGGAAAACGTCTGTTCTACGCTGGTAAACATTTTATTTCCTTTGTGAGCGCTTTCCGCGCATTTTTCCTCCCTTTTTTTGTGTAACTCTAGTCGGATAAGTGTTCTGAAATTCTTCCAGCGTAATTTACATAAACAATCCACCGAACATATTCGGGCGCGTTAAGCTAATATTTTAAAACATCCCCGAACTAAATCATTTCAATTTTTCTAAAAGAAAAATCTGAACACACACACAGAGCATAAATCAACGATGATTTTGAGCGACGCCACCGCCAGAATCTCTCGAATAGGACCCACCTCTCTAATGCCGTCACTTCAAACGTGTTTTTCGACGATAAGGACCGTACGAAAGCGCCCGCAACGTATAGCCTGCCGCTATGATAACCAAACAGATGCAGGCCTCGCGGACCTCTTCAACAACAAAACGCGCCATCTATCCCTCACCGATGATGATGTGAAGCCCTTCACCTGAATTTGCGTCCCGCTCGGCGTGAGTCATCCACGTTTATATTCGAGCGTATACTGTCGGATGGCGAAAGGTGGAGTAAGGGGGAACGTTCGAATTTTTTTTTAATTAAAAATCCCGGGGGTTGTCCCGGTATTCAAATTAGACACCAACTCCGACGTTTCAATTTTTTTTTTAAATTAAGGGATGACGTGGCGGAAACATGGTGTGCCCCAGCTTTTATATCCAATCAATCAAGCTATTATACTTCTTCGGCGTAATTCAATAATTCATAATAGTGAGAAAACTAAAACCCCGCAAATATCCCCTCTGTCGCTATATTCGCATCGTTACATTCAGCCGCTAATGGTGCACGTCGGGGGCGATAGTTCATTTCACCAGGCGTACATATACCGGGGTAACGTGGGGGGGCTTAATCTCACTCCCCGACGTTGTGATTATTATGACTAAGTGCTCGGTAATGTGCCCGTACGCGCCTCCGAAACCCGCGGAAAATGCCTCTCGGAAATTACGGTAACGCCGTTTTAATTGGATATTTTTGGCGACGTATATTCGAATTATGTGTTCGGAATATTCGCTGTCCGCTTTTTCGGCCGCCATCCGGTTTTCGAAAATTAACGTACGATATGTGTGTGTGGGTGTGTGTAATACGCACTTTCGCCTCGAAACCGGAACAGTTATGAATGTTGAAATTAAAATCTCTCTCGTGGTTTGGTTTCTTGTATGGAACACTTTGTACTAGCTAATTGACTTGTTATCGCATATATCGATATGTAAGGATTTACCTACGCACAAGAGTTTGACGTAAATTTGACATTTCAATTTGACATCTGTCAAGTTTGTTTTATTATGTTTCATAAACAACACAATTCGCATTCATCGTTCCCTGCTCTTGAAGGAGAAATGTCTAAAAACACATTTAGCACTTTATTGAAAGATTGAAGTATACAAAACACCACGCAGCGTAGGTACAACATAACTTCACTTGGAATAAAAAGATTCCCCATAAGACCTACATACTTCTTTTTTAATCTAGATTCACACGAATTTTTGACATTTCTAATGTGACGTTTCATTTTGTATTAGGATATTGTCATTTTATTAGGACATATGATTTTCATGATTGCCCTATTGATTATATCTGTCAGATGCGATTGACAGATTGTAAGTGTATACGATAGTAATAATCTAACCTCAAAAATTGTAAACAAGAGAGGTTATCATTTTGATGCTAAACGAAATTTTGCGTATAATCAGCGGAAGTACTCAACTTCTATTACAACTACGTCGATAATAGTTGTGTATTTACAGGACAAAGATAAAGTGAAGTTTGAATGAAAAATTTATACCGAGAACACTGACAAGTTGGTCAACATGACTGACTGTCATGTTGACGTTTATACATATTTGATTAATTTCAGTTTATTGTCAATAATTTACCACCAAATAGAGGTATCAGCATGAAACTAAACTCCACTATATAGTCTGGTGTAAAATCTTACCACTAAAGCACGTTTTGAATTGGTACCACTTTATATTTGACAAATTCTGTCAAAATAAACTCACAGTGAACGGAAATAAGTTTTTATTCAGTTTAGCTACATGTAAAACACAAATATCAGCTGAATTAGAGACTTCTTATGTTACCACCACACTTGAGAATTATGTAAAATACAGATCGTTACTTTAAACGTCAAAAGTGACCGCATTCAGCCAGCTACGACGCAGCTAACGCTAGAATATCACGATTATAATCTAACCTCAAAGTGTGTATACAAGTTGAGGAAATATAGCGTAAGAAATGTATGGCTGAGCGCTGCCCACAATTTACAGGAACCATTCCGCAGATACTTATATTAGAAATAGTTTCAATGCATTCGTTTATTAGTGAAATCAATAGCAGTACACTGACCTGATCGGCTTGATGAATGTCACAATTTTCTTTTATACACACAATAATTGAAGATGCATCGTTACTTGAAATGTCAACTGCCAAAACTGTTTGACAGATTGTATATTCTATATACATGATAGTTGCAATCTAACCTCAAAACTTAGCAGTTAATTGAGCGAATATATCTCTAGTGTAAGAAAAGTATACTGGAAAACAAGGTTCAGTGCTTCCATCTTATTGTAGATACATTAGGGGTCACATTTGAAATGTGCCCGAAGCGTCCCAAGCGCGTTCAGTCAACGAATCGAACAAAAACGCCAAATTCATAAATACTACTGTCATCATCAGACGAAACTTACCGCTTCAACTACTGTCAAAAATTGTTGTTAACTGATATTTTGCATTAATGTATACAAAAAGGACAAATCAAATCCAAATTACAATTATATTATGTTTGATGTCAGCCGTTCCTCAATCATCATATAAACTACGTTCAGTGAGCAGTTAGGGGTTTTTTTTTAAACTGTAGCAGTCAGGTTGTTGAGTTGACACAGCCTAAATCATGCGATAGTGCCCTCATCATGGAAACTCTCTAGACGTTCTTTTATCAACGAACTCAGCAGCTGTTACCGAGCTGCTCAGTTTGATGAACGCGGCAATTTTTCGCTACAAACATAAAGTTAGTTGACCCGAATAATTAGTTTAAAATGTGAATATCAAATGTGTAAATCATACAGTAGGAGATAGCAGCAATCTAACCTCAATTAATTCTAAAGGTGTTGAATCGAGTTTGTACGTAGGAAGCAACTAAACAGTCTGCAGTTGTGAACGTATAGGATGAATAAATCGAAGTGAAGGTTGTGTAAATGAAAATTTATTGTTAGGAAGATTGATTAATTGACGGCAATGATCACGGTAACCGATTCGGATTTTCGACTATTACAAACGGATTTGATATCTCAAGTGTCAACTGCCAAATGTGCTGGACATAGTGTAAATCGTATTGTAATAGCAGTAAACTAACCTCAAAAAATGTAAATAAGTTTAATTGAGTTTGTACGCAGTGGGAGCAAACAGTCTGCAGTTGTGGAGGTATGGGATGAATAAAGCGAAGTGAAGGTTGGGTAAGTTACAATTTTTAGTTGGAAATACTTGGATTTTCTGCTACAAACGTCATGTAGAAACTATTCTTTTTAACAAGTATAATTACAATAATAATATCTCGTTACAAAATTGTATTACATTACATTGTCAATTGTCAATACAACACTAACTTCAAAACCAACGACTACTTAAATTATGTTCAATTCTTAACACTCTCCCTTGAACATATATTTATGGAAGTCACTAAACCCATATTCTTCGCGCACGTTTCATGCTTCTGCTTGAACAACGGCTTAGTCAACGAATCCGCAGACATTTCATCCGTGGGAATATGGTTAACTGAAATTTCCCCATCTTCAATTTTCTCACGCAAAAAATGATGGCGGACATCGATGTGTTTGGTTCTTTGCCTGTAGGCACTAGTTTCTGCTAAATCGATTGCACTTTTATTATCACAATATACAATCGTCGGTTGAGAAACTGCTGTCGCATCGATCTCTTGCGCTAACATCCTTAACCAAAGCACCTCTTGACATGTTGTAGACAGTCCCATGTACTCTGCTTCCGTCGTGGATAGCGCAACAGTCTTCTGTTTCTTACTTGACCATGATATCGCACCATGTTGGAATTTTATTACGTTCCCCGTGATAGAACGCCTATCGTCATATTCGTTCGCCCAATTAGCGTCACTATATGCTTCCAAAAATTGCTCTTTATCTTTTTTGAATTCAAGCTTCAGATTTGTTGTTCTACGCAAATAACGGAAAATTCTTTTTACCGCGGTCCAATGTCTTCTTTCCGGCTTTTTGCTATATCTGCTAAGCATACACGTCGCATAGGTTATGTCAGGTCTTGTACCTTGACATAAAAATAATTAGCGTCCTATTGCTTCTTGATAAGTGACATTTTTGATTTCTTCAGTTTCAACGTCTTCTTTAGGTTGTTTGTTTCCATCTAACTTTGCATTTGGATCAGCTGGGGTAGTCACTGGTTTGCAACCATTCATGTTAAATTTATTCAAAATTTTCTCTATATATGACGATTGATCTAACTGCAAAGTTCCCTTTTTGAAATCCCTGGCTATCCTTATTCCTAATATCTCAGTAGCAACACCTAAGTCCTTAATCTTGAGCTTTT
>SMLS01063466.1:0-10194 GCA_004785975.1 Popillia japonica
AAAATGGAAAAATGTTTTGAGTCAGCCCCCGCAGCCTCTTTATTTTGAGTTGAAATATTTGAATGTTGTGTTTATAATCGAAAAAAAAAAAATAGAATTTATAGGTCGGAGGGGGCTGGTAATATTTTAAATTAATCGAAAAAATTGGAAAAATTTTTAGAGTCGTCCCCCCGCAGACTCCTTATTTTTCTGAAATATTTCAAAGTTGTTATTCCTTTTTTACAAACAAAAAAAATATTTTTAGTCGGACGGGGGCTGGCCTAAAAATAATTGTAAATTTTAATAAAAATGCGTTTGAAAATTAATTTAAATAAATTAAAGCGAAGCCCCCGCAGCCTGTCTATTTTGTGAAATATTCGAATATAGTGTTTACAAACGAAAAAAAAAACAATTTATAGGTCGGAGGGGGGCTGGTATTATTTAAAATTAATCGAAAAAATTGGAATTATTAAATATTAAAAAAAATATTTTTTCGTCTGTAAAAAAAGGTAGAACTTCCAAATATTTCAAAAAAATAAAGAGCCCAGTTGCCCCTGCACAAAACTTGACCAATTTCTGTAATTTTGCCATCTGTTTCACTATCTTGGGGTGTGTGTCTTCAAACGGATGCTCCTCTTAATTTTCAAACCTGAAAAGATGCCTCAACCTTGAATTTTGGAGAATATTACTATGAGTTTGGGTGATAGAATGTACCTTTTTTTTCTTATTATAAAGATTATTTAGATCAATTATTTTGAGAAGTAATATGGCCACAAAATTTTAGCCTAATGTTGCTTATAATTCCATCTGTTTCGTTTAGTGAAAGAGAGGGGAGGAGAGTGTGGAGGAAGGGTGGTAAAGCTGCCACCAAAAAAAAACCCAAATACTTAAGGATATCCAAACATCTCAAGTATATATATAAAATAAAACACATAGCGCCACCTATCGGATTTTTACCGTAGCTCGACTGGAGGTGGGCGCACCTACTCTTCTTTTTTCCCCATTATTTCAAAGAAGAACCTTATAATAACATTAGATTAATTTATTAATCTAGTTTTAAAGAAAACAGAAATTCCTATATAGCCCCATAAATACCAACGTAATAAACCTACAAAGATCTAATCAGTATTTAGAATAAGTCATTACACCGAAGCAATACTTAACACTCTTATGATATTTACATTCGAGAGGATACAATAAACAATACCCGTCTTTATTTGCATCTAATAACTGGCTGCGTTGGTGTTGGGGCCTCCTCTATAGAGTGGAGTCCGTTAGTTTAGACAAACACGCACCAAAGAGGACCATTCTCCGTCGATTAACCTCACAATATAACATTCTAGCACCGCCTATTCGTAACTGAAGATATGTAGTTGAATTAGCAATGATGTCACAATATTTATTTATTTTTTTTTCTTGTAATTCTCGATCAATCCCGCTAGTACCGCGCAAACATAATAATCATTACCAATTGTTCGATTGCCCGATTGGTATTTAGAAAGGACGAAATCATCAGAGAAAGAGACGTCCTAGATAATTTTAGAAGGGATTCCACGTAAATTTAATTTTATTAATTTTAGTACACTCGCGGACAATTAAAACTGAACTTTTAAAAAAATATACAATCGTGGACGATTAAAACTGAACGAGATACGATCGATTACGCATATTTAAAAGCTTTAGGAAGTGGAATAAGACGATGACGACGGGAAAAATTACGAAGAAGCAGCGAAAGTACCATTAATTATGTCAGTAATTTGCTTTCGTTTCGCGATCTCCGCTTCTCGTAGTATTCTTTTTAATGCACCCGATGGCCTACCGCGATCTCGTTTATATCTTTATCTCTCCTGTATGTATGTACGGATATGTGTAAGCGTCCTTTTCTCACCGGTAAAAAAGAATATGAAATCGCGTTCCCAGCATGTGTTATGTCGTGTATTATACGTATTTAAAGACTAATTACGTACGGATACCTGTTCGGGTGTGTGTGTATGTGTGTGTTTATAAGAATATGCACGACGACGATGACGACGACGTCTAGCAGGCGGTGTTGTTTTGTCCCTTTCAAATTGGTCGCGACTATATAGTGGGGGGCGCACAGAAACCGGGCGACCCCCTCGAATGAAATTAAGCAACGATAATTATTTTTTAATTACCGTCTTTTATACATATATATAGGTTATGCTCCTACATAATACATAGTAGGCCTTGCATATCTGCGCGGTTGCCGTGTTCCCCGCAGGGCTATTTCAATTATTTCTTTTTTTTATTAAGCGTGTTGGTATAAGATTAGAACTTCATCGGTAGCAAAATTATTTACAAACTTACTTAGGAAAGCAGCTTAGTTAGCTCGTTTAAAAATCAACTCAGCATAATTGGGTTAAAAAAGAGTTTTTAAGCTAATTTGATTGTTTCTAAGTTGTTGAAAGAAACTTATCAGGTATTGAAAGCTTAACTGATTTTGCAAGCAGCTTAGCTTGTTTAAAACAACAGTTTAGCTTGTTTAAAAAGCAGTTTAGCTAGTTTTCATAGCACCTTCTTTGATTTTTGGAATGAGCTTAGCTAGTTTTGGAAGCATCTTTGCTTGTTTTGAAAGCAACTTCTCTCATTTTGGAAGCAGCCAAATTGGTTTTGAAAGAACCTTCTCGTCGTTTCCAAGCAGCTAAGTTGGCTAAGAAAGTAACTCATTTCATTGTTTCTAAGACGTTTTCAAAACCAGGCGTTGAAAGAAGCTTATCAGATATTGAAAGCTTAACTGATTTTGCAAGCAGCTTATCTTGTTTAAAATAACAGTTTAGCTTGTTTAAAACGCAGTTTAGCTGGTTTTCAAAGCACCTTCTTTGATTTTTTGGAATGTGCTTAGCTAGTTTTGGAAGCATCTTTGCTTGTTTTGAAAGCAACTTCTCTGATTTTGGAAGCAGCCAAATTGGTTTCGAAAGAACCTTCTCGTCGTTTCCAAGCAGCTAAGTTGGTTGAGAAAATAGCTCATTTCATTGTTTCTAAGACGTTWTCAAAACCAGGCGTTRAAAGAAGCTTATCAGATWTTGAAAGCTTAACTGATTTTGCAARCAGCTTAGYTTGTTTAAAATAACAGTTTAGCTTGTTTAAAAMGCAGWTTAGCTGGKTTTCAAAGCAYCTTCTTTGATTTTTTGGAATGAGCTTAGCTAGTTTTGGAAGCATCTTTGCTTGTTTTGAAAGCAACTTCGCTGATTTTGGAAGCAGCCAAATTGGTTTCGAAAGAACATTCTCGTCGTTTCCAAGCAGCTAAGTTGGTTGAGACGGTAACTCATTTCATTGTTTCTAAGACGTTTTCAAAACCAGGCGTTGAAAGAAGCTTATCAGATATTGAAAGCTAACTGATTTTGCAAGCAGCTTAGCTTGTTTAAAATAAAAGTTTAGCTTGTTTAAGAAGCAGTTTAGCTGGGTTTTAAAGCACATTCTTTGATTTTTGGAAGCAAGTTAGCTAGTTTTGGAAGCATATTTGCTTGTTTTGAAAGCAACTTCGCTGATTTTGAAAGCAGCCAAATTAGTTTTGGAAGAACCTTGTCTGGATTTCCAAGCATCTAAGTGTTTAGAAAGTAGCCCATTCGATTGTTTCTAAGATGTTTTTAAAACCAGACATTAAAACTGTATTGTAACTGATTTTGAAAGCAGCTTAGCTTATTTAAAAAGCAACTTAGCTGGTTTTCAAAGCATATTTTGTTTCTTTTAAGTAGGTTAGCTAGTTTTGGAAGCAGATTCTCTTATTTTGAAGGCAACTACACTGATGTTGTTGAACTTATTTAGAAAGCAGATAGATAAATAGATTTGAAAACAAGCTATCTTGTTTATAAAGCAACTCAGCTAGTTTTGGAAGCTGCATACCAAGTTTTCAAAGCAGTTTAACTTATTTAGATAGATAACTAATTCTCTAAGCAGTTTGGTTAGCATTTTTTCAGCTCATTTGATTGTTTTTAAGATGTTGAAAGGCGTTCAAAGAAACCTTATCAGATATTGACAGCTTAACTGATTTTACCAGCAGATTAGCTTGCAAGTTTTGAATGCATCTTCTCTGATTTTGAAAACTTAACGTGTTTGGAAAGGAGATAACTAATTTTGAATGCATCTTAACTATGATACGAAAGCAGTTTGTTTAAGAGAGCAGCGTAACTAGCTAGAAATCAGCTGAACTTGTTTCAAAGTAACTTAACTGATTTTAGAATTTTTTAGAAAGCAGCTTAGTTGGCTGTAAAAACAACTTTTCTTGTTTATCAAAGCAGCTAGCTAACTTAGAATTGAGTTATAAAAAGACTTAGATTGCTTATAAAAGCAACATAACTTGCTTGCTGAAACAATCTAACTTATTTAGAAAGTAGCTTATATAACCACTTAATTGATTTATATAAGTAGCAGTTTTAGCTGATTTAAAAAAGAACTTGTTTATCAAAGCAGGTTATCTTGTTTGGAGAAAGGAAGAGGGTTTAAGCTACATAGTTTATAAAACAGCTTGGGGACTGGCTAGAACTTAGCTAGTTTTGTAGCCGGTTGGGAGTTATTGCAAAATTTGAAATCAACTTAGCTAGTTTTTTTGGAATCAACTTAACTGAATGGGGGCTGGTTTTAAGGTAATTTGGAGCTAACTAGCTAGTTTTGAGAGCAATTTAGCTGGTTAGAGGTTTGTTTTTAAGGTTTTGCAATCAGCTTAGCTGGTTTTGATAATAACTTAGCTGAATGGGGGCTGACTGTAAACTAGTTTATAAAATAGCTTGGGCCTAGCTAGAACTTAGCTAGTTTTGAAAGCTATTCACCTGAATGGAAGTTAGTTTTAAGGTTTTGAAATCAGCTTAGCTAATTTTGAGAGCAACTTAACTGAATGGGGGCTGGGTTTAAGCTAGTTTGGAGCTGGCATTGACCTAGGTCTAGTTTTGAAAGCAATTTAGCTGGTTCGGGGTTGGCTTTAAGGTTTCGCAACCAGCTTAGCTGGTTTTGAGAACAACTTAGCTGAATGGGGGCTGGCTGTAAACTAGTTTATAAAATAGCTTGGGCCTAGCTAGAACTTAGCTAGTTTTGAATGCAATGTAGGCAGTTGGGGGTTATTTGAATGGGGGCTGGGTTTAAGGTAATTTGGAGCTAGGTCTAATTTTGAAAGCAATTTAGCTGATTCGGGGTTGGCTTTAAGGTTTTGCAACCAGCTTAGCTGGATTTGAGAACAACTTAGCTGAATAGGGGCTGGGTGTAAACTAGTTTATAAAATAGCTTGGGGCTAGATAGTATTTAGCTAGTTTTTACCTGGATTTAAGTTAGTTTTAAGGTTTTGAAATCAGCTTAGCTAGTTTTGAGAGCAACTTAGCTAAATGGGGGCTGGGTTTAAGCTAGGTTGTAAAATAGCTTATTGGATTTTGAAAACATGGCGACCCCTTCGCACAATAATTATTTTTTAATTACCGTCTTTTATATACATATACTATAAATACATATGTGCAATTTAATTAATAGTAGGCCTTGCATATCTGCGTGGTTGCCGTGTTTCCCCGCGGGGCAATTTCAATTATTTTTATTTGTTAAGCATGTTGATATAAGATTAAAACCCTATCGGTCGGATATCGGTAGCAAATCGAGATCGTTTGTTTTTTTTTTTGGCGTCTAGTATGCGTCAGGGTAATTACATTCTAATCTACGCACGGCCTCCTTTGTGCTTGCGCCGCATATTCAGTGAGCTTGACACAAAACAAACATTAACAATTGAATTGGCGACCTAATTCGCCCGAATTTATTTATTTCTTAATACCAACCCTCTCCCCCGACAAACGGATCTTTCGGATAATTTATCAAGATCCTCACCCTTCCCCCTACATACACACACCGATATCATACGATATAAACAGGCCATCAGAACTAACTGCACAGCACACCACATAGCAGTTTCTCACCACATTAACTCGTGATAAATGACTTATTTACGGGTAATTTATCTATAGCACACCCTACTCGTTTAAACAGCGCTATCAATGGAGAGATGTCCAATCTTCCCCGTAGAAATGGGGAAAGTTTAAAAATATGTATGGTTCGGGGACATGCGATCCCAACCTTTTGGTATACGGGAGACACCATACACTATCAATCTAAGCTATTAAAAAGTCGGTGGAGATTGTAATAATAAAGTTGTAGTTCGCGTGGGACGTGGTGGTTTTGTTTTTCTTTTTTCCACGTGAAAATTGCGCCGTATAAATGTGAGTACGCGTTAAATATGACGTAAAATTCGAACTTGGGAACGATTGGGAGTGTGAGGTGTTGATTTAACGTGGCCGAACGGTTCCCTGTTGGGTAGTAAAAAGTTGGGATTAAATTTAGGTTTATAAGTCTGCGTAAATGGATTTTTGACGTGAATGATGTTAGATTTAATGTGCAAGGAGCTGAATTATGCTTGTGCAAGGCATGATAGGTCTGAAGCCAGAATTTGGTAGCGAAACTAGCTAAACTTTATCAAAAGAACGACCAGTTACGATACATGGCTATTAAACAGGTCTTACATGCCTCGCACCGGATTAGTTCTATTCTTTGGCTAAGGAGAAGTTGTAGTTAGCTAAATTGGTTTTTATTACTTATAAGAGGCTTTCAAAACCAAACATTCGAAGAAGGTTATCAAGTACTGACTTAGTTTTTTTGGCTTCTAGCTTAATTTGTTTAAAAACTAGCTTAGCTAGTTTTAAAAACTAGTTTAGCTAGTTTTTAAACCCCCTTTTCTGGCGGTAAAAGCAGCTTAGCTGATTTTGGAGGTACCTTCTCTTGTTTTGAAAGCAACTTCGATTTTAGAAGCAGTTGAACTTGTTTAGAGAACCGAAATAACTAATTTTCAAGAGCTTGCTTTGGTTAGAAAGTAGCTTAGCTGGTTTTTGAAGTTTTAAAACCAGCTAGCTGATTTTGGAAGCAGTATGAAACAAATTACAGTTTCCTGATTTTTAAAACAGTTTAACTTGTTTAAGAAGCAAATAGCTGATTCTGAAGGTATCCTCCAAGGAGCAGATTAGCTTATTTTGAGCGTATCCTAACTTATTTAGAAAGCAGCTTAGTTTTTTTACAAATCAACTTACAAACTCAATCTAACTCATTTAGAAAGAAGATTAGCTGGTTTAGAAGACAGTTTAGCTGATTTAGAAGGCAATTTAGCTGGTTTTAATAGCATAATTTCTTGAAAATCAGCTTAGTTTGCTTCAAAGTAGCTTAACTGGACTTGAAAGTAGCTTAAATAGGCTAGAAAGTCGTACTACTTTACTTGTTTGTCAATATAGCTGGTCTAGGAAGTAAGTTAAGCTTACTTTAAACGCAAGTTAGCCTGTTGATGAAGGTAGTATAACTTGTTTTTAAAGTCAACTTATCATATTTTGGCAGTAGGTTAGCTGATTCAGGATAGGCTTTGAGCTACCTATAATTTAGCTAGTTTTGCAAGAAATTTAGCTAGTTGGGGGTTGGTTAGCTAGTTTTGAAAGCTACATATTTAGCTAGATGGAAGTTGGTTTTAAGGTTTTGAAATCAATCTAGCTAGTTTTGAGAGCAACTTATCTGAATGGGGGCTGCGTTTTGGCTAGTTTATAAAATAGCTTGTGGGGCCGGCAGCGAGCTAGATAAAACTTAGCTAGTTTTGAAAGCATTTGCTTGCTTATTAATGCAGTTTAGCTTATTTAGAAAGCAGTTTAGCTAGGTTAAAAGACAATTAATTTAAAAATTAGCTTAACTAGCTTAAAAAATAACTTAGATAATCTGAAAAGCGACTTAGTTTCTTTAGTAAAGCAACTTAACTTCTTTTTAACTAAACTGGGCTTCCTTAGAGAGCAACTTAGCTGATTTACCAAAACAGAGTAACTTGTTTCGAATGCAGCTTAGTTTGTTTGTCAAAACAAAGCTAGTTTCACAACTTAGGTTAAAGCAGTTTAGCATATTTAACAAAGCAGCTTAAGCTTATTTAGCAAAACACTCTAGCTTATTTAGAAGAAATCTTAGTTTGTTTAGATAGTAGCTTTGGTGGCTTGAAAAACAAGTTAGGCAAGCTTTCAACCTCACTTATTTAGCAGAGCACCTTTGCATCTTCAGGAAAATATTTTACTTAACAAAGCACCTAACAGTATTCTATTATATCAGCTTAGCTAATTTCAAGGATAGCTAAATTTTTTTAGGAAGAAATTTGGTGGCTTAGACAGCGAATTAAACAAGGTTGGGTCGTTTAACAAATAATTCAATTTATTTAGAGAAATAGCTTAGCTTATTTAGCAAATTAACTTAGATTGTTTAACAAGCTAGCTTAGTTTGTCTAGAAAAAAACGTAGCTAAGTTTTCTTTAAACGCAACGTAGCTTAGTTGATGAAAATAATCTAGCTTGTTTTTAAAGCCAAGTCATCATATTTTGAAAGCAGCTTAGCTGATTGCGGGCTGGCTATGAGCTAGCTTCTGAAACAGCTTATATAGCTCTGTAAGGAACTTAGCTAGTTTCGATAGCAACTTAGCTAATTGGGGGTTCGGTGTAAGGTTTTGAAAGCAGCTTCGGTAGTTTTGCAACCAACTTAGTTGAATGGGGACTGTTTACGGTATTCAAAGTAGCTTAGCTAGTTTTGAGAGAAACAACTAGTTTTGGTAGCAACTTAGCTGGTTAGGGGTTGGGGCTTAAGTTTTTGAAAGCAACTTAGCTGAATGGAAGCTGGATTTAAGCTAGCTTCTGAAACAGCTTATATAGCTTTGTAAGGAACTTAGCTAGTCTCGATAGCAACTTGGCTAATTGGTGGGGGTTGGGGTTAAGGCTTTAAAAGCAGCTTAGCTAGTTTTGCAACCAACTTAGTTGAATGGGGACTGTTTACGGTATTCAAAGTAGCTTCGCTAGTTTTGAGAGAAACTTAATTAGTTTTGATAACAACTTAGCTGATTGGGGGTTGGGCGTAAGTTTTTGAAAGCAATTTAGCTGAATGGAAGCTGGATTTAAGCTAGCTTCTGAAACAGCTTATATAGCTCTGTATGGAACTTAGCTAGTTTCGATAGCAACTTAATTGGGAGTTGGTTTTAAAGTTTTGAAAGCAGCTTAGCTAGTTTTGCAACCAACTTAGTTGAATGGGGACTATTTACGGTATTCAAAGTAGCTTCGCTAGTTTTGAGAGAAACTTAACTAGTTTTGATAGCAATTTAGCTGATTGGGTCTGGGTTTAAAGTTTTGAAAGCAGCTTAGCTAGTTTTGAAAGTACCTTAGCTAGTTGGAAATTGGCTCTAAGGTAGTGAAAGTAGCTTAGCTAGTTTTGAGATAAACAACTAGTTTTGGTAGCAACTTAGCTGGTTAGGGGTTGGGTTTTAGGTTTTGAAAGCAGCTTAGCTAGTTTTGCAACCAATTTAGTTGCATGGGGACTGTTTACAGTATTCAAAGTAACTTCGCTAGTTTTGAGAGAAAAGCAGCTTAGCTAGTTTTTAAAGCAACTTAGCTTAATGGAAGCCCAGCTTAAGCTAGGTTATAAAATAGCTTATCCGATTTTGACAGCCTGCTTGAATGCAGCTGTCAAAATTAGCTCAATATTAGAAAGTTAGTTTATAACAACCAAACCTTGAAGGTTGGTTATGTTAGTTATTGCTTATATCGTATCAGCCTTATACAGCTACAGTACCTTCATTATATTTTCTAACTGAGGAACGAAAGGAACAAACCAGAAAATTCAAACAATTCAAGCTAGTTAACCGGCAAATTCTAATGTTCACCGGAAGATTAGCCGAACAAAACCGAATAAGCCTTCGACAAATTACATTCCCTATCCGATGCCATTCAATTTGTACGGCAATCGGAGAGAACGATGCCAACAAATAATCGCTCGCAAAGACGGATTTGTTCCTTTATGTGCAGTTTCTAGACATACACGAGGATGGTAATATTGCGGGGCTATAACTGTTGTTTTATTCCGAGCCAGCCCTAAAGAGAAAAGGTCTTCTTCTTTTACGTTGCCTTATTGCATCCGCAGCGACGCAGACAACATGCTGTTGGTCAGCTTTTTTCTTCTACCTGAGTTCGCGTGTATAGCTATTGTCGAGATATTTGAAATTGTGTTAAATATTTTTATTATTTCTTATTTAAATATCGATTTAGTTATTTGTTTTGTATAAATAATATGCTTTTTGCGCAGTTAGATCGATTGATGAATTTTAGATTATGTAAGTATTCATTTTATGATTTAGGATATCGCGGCATCGACTATACGCGCCCGAAAAAAGAGT
>SMLS01063470.1:0-10864 GCA_004785975.1 Popillia japonica
CCCCCATTTTGCCCATAATGTCCGCGATTATTTGAATGAAATTTTTCTGGAACGTTGGATCGGACGTAGAGGAACAATCGAATGACCAGCACGTTCGCCAGATCTCTCGCCATTAGATTTTTTCTTTTGCGGTCACTTGAAATGTCAAGTGTACAAAAATCGTCCGCATAATCTTGAACAATTGGAAGAGAGAATAGTTCAAGAAGCCAATCGCATCACTCCAGAACAAATACAAAATTCAATAAGAAATTTTACTGACCGTTTACATTTTTGTCAAATTGTAAATAGAGAGCATTTTGAACAATTATTGTAATCGCAACCTGAATAGACAGGTATCTTGATTTTTCTGTATTAGGACACTTTTTTAATTTTTTAACTGTTTTCTTGTGAATAAAAATAAACATCTCAATACTTCCTGAACGTAGTTTTTTATTTTGCATTCAAAAGTGTTAAAAGAATCTTGGGGTTCCGTTTAAAAAAAAAAGTTGGACGTATTGCCGATTAACCCATTAACCGCCGACCCTCGAAATAATAAAAAAAATCGAAATTTAAGTGATGAATTGGTGAATAGGAGTCAAAATAAAGACACCTACAAAATTTTAAGAATATATTTATACTAAAACATATAAAAAATGAGTGTTGCGAAAACGCAACGTTGGCCGTAAACGTTGTCTGTAGTTACTTAGTGTGGTATTGATCAAAACATTTAACATGTACATCCACGGTACATTTTTGGCACATAAAGACCGTAGTACTGTGGCATACTTTACACCGCCGTCGTTTTTCGTTTTGAGATTTCAAAATGACGTGCCCTACATTATCATAACGCATGGCTTGTGGTACATGTTCTTTTGAAGTGTGTCCAAGTAAAAGGTTCGGAGTTGTTTCCATCTCGCCTTTTAGCAAGCTCATTACAATGTAGCTGCGAAAATCAAGTTGTGACATCTTTGCCTTGTTCAAGACTCTATGGATTTCCAAGGATTTACCAAAGCATTGCTTATAAGATTGGTAAAAAGCGGCCACCACCAAATTTTAAAAATCTTTCATTGAGAAGGTCAAATAATGGTCTCACTTTGGAAAACCTATCGTCTTTCTGCAACCTAGTTTTGTCCGCTACATGGATGTTTTGTTTTATTTCTCTGAATCAGTTCCTAAACATTGTTTTTCTCATTAATGATACTCCTTTATCTTCATCTAGCGACCAGTATAAATCAATTTGCGGTAGCACGTGGTAACCTGACAATATCACAATACCCAACCATTTCCGCAAATCGTTTATGTCAAATTTGAAGTTGTGTCTATTTTTACTAGTAGAGTATTTGATCGAATAATCGACTATAGTGCTAAGAATGATGTCATCAAAGAATAGACAAAATAGCTCATAAGGGTCGTAATGTTCATATTTTGCCTGCAACTTATTTATTATTTGATGTTCTATATTATTGGGGTGATTCTTCAATGGTATGTACCTACTCCTCTTTCCATTTAGCTGTTGTTTTATATGTTTTACATTTTTATTTGAAGTTTCGTCGAGGTGATTATCGCTTCTAATAACTTCAAATGTAAGTACCAGTTATATCGCTCGGAATTTGTCGATTTTCAAACATTTCAGCATCATCTATAACTCCTTCATCTGTTAGTTCGTCAACATCCAGGGGTATAACAGCTACGTCTGTATCTTCAACGTCTGACATCGTCTCGCTAATATTTTCTAACTCTTTATATATCAACGCCTTTGTATTTTCATATTTACTAGTAGACGCCTCATAAATACAAAAAGAGTATATGACTAATATCTAGAACACAAAGAATTGCACTTGCCAAATTTTGCTATCACTAACACTTTCAAAAACTCAAAATATACTTCTTGCAAATAAAAATACCAAACGCGACAACGCACTAATAAGAATTAACCCCAGAGACGGGTGTTATACAGTTCAGGCCAACGTTGCGATAACGCAACACTGTATTTATCAACAAACCTATTCATTCAGTGATAAAGATATAGCTAATGTTTTGCACTCATGGTATGTTTAGAACTTACTAAAATTGCCCGAATGGGAAAAAAAGATATTTATGAGATTTATACCACTCACAGGAAATATTTTTCAAATGGGTGGCGCTGTAACGAAAATGATAAGTTTTATACTTTTTCTTAAGAAGATGAATAACGTAATTCAAAACTAATAGGTGAACGATTAAATTGTTTCTACTTCGTAGAATGTCAATTTCTACAAAAGTGATCAAAATATATAGTTAGTTTATTTAAAAAAATAAACAAAGATGGTGTTGCGTTTTCGCAACGTTGGCATTTAATGGGTTAAACCGGAAGTGAAAAAAATATAAACTGTATTGCATAAAATGCATTTATATTAACTATACCCCCATACCAAATTTCAGAAATCATAATTTTCAAATAACAAAGTTATTCGACCGTTCCGGGACTTTTTACTAACGCTGTATAGTGAAACCTTAACCCATGAAGACTATGTGATATTAAAGAAATATACTACCGTGCATCAAACGGAAATACTAGCAATAGATAAATGTATGTGCCCGAAGGGCATTGCAAAAACCACCTAATGGATGATGAGGCAGTTATGCCAGCATTTAGCAGCGGATGTACTGGTTCTTAACCGAGCACAGCGTGGAACAGTAACGAGTCTGCTAACATGACACGGCTGTCTAAGAGAATACAAGCATAGAATGGCAGCTTTAAAGATTAACCTATTGGTCGACTATGCAATAAGGAGGAGAAGACAGTGTACGAAGTTGTATTTGAATGCATTGGAACAAAGGAGACCGCCATTGCGAGGACCAACTAACCTTTTTTTTCTTTTTCTTTTATTCTATTTTTTCTATTATTCTTTCTCTGCACCGGAATCTGCTGCCGCATTTCTTCATGCAGGGTGTGTCTAAGGCTACGGTCTTCTTCTGTCCTCCTTTTCCTTTATTTTTACTATTTTTGCACGGCAGTCAAGCAACGTGCGGCTTTGGAATTTCGAAATCAGGTCGTTTCGTACATTTCCGATATCAAGTATCCTTCCCGTCTCTTCTTCGTATTCTCGTCTATTATCTGCCCATCTGTGACATGCGAATACTGTATGGTGGGGGTCATCCCCCATTCCGCAGTAAGGGCATCCATCCGAATCTACCTTCCCTCGCTCATACAGGTATCGCCTGAAGCATCCATGGCCTGAGAGCGCCTGTGTGGTAAAGTAATTGACTTCGCTTTCAGGCCCTTCCAACCAGTTTTTAATACCAGTGATCAGTTGGTATTTCCAGCGGCCATAAGTCCCTTCGCTCCATGTCAACTGCCATTTTCTAATCAGCTCTTGTCTGGCCTCTTCCTTAGGTATTCCGGTATAACAGGCGTATCTTTCCCACGCGGCGAGTTCAAACAGAGCGACCTTTGCGATTACTGCTACCGCCCCGCTGGAGATTGTTCTATAGGCGCAGCAGACTCTTATGCATACTACTGTATGGAGTGATGTCAGTTTTGCGCGTAATTTAGTATTCATGGTCCCTTCCCAGCATATCGGTGCTGTGTAAAGGATCTGCGAATGAACAACACCAGCCAAGATTCTTCTTTCTGAGCTTCTAGGGCCTCCCACGTTGGGAATTAGACATGAGAGTGCGGAGATGGTCCCTTCTGCTGCAGCAATGCTTTCTCAGATATGTGTTGCGACAGACAATTTTGAGTCAAGCCAGATTCCCAGATATTTTATCGCCGGTTTTGGGATTAACATGTGCCCCTGTAGCTTAAATTGAATCCTCCCAATTATACGTTTGGTGGTCGGAAGGACAGCTTCTGACTTCTGTGGTACTAGCTGAAGTTCCCTGGATTTCAACCAATTGGTGATTCTGAACACGACTAAATCTACCAAGCTCATTAAGGTCTATTCCTTAATGATTGTCACTATCAGGGCAACATCGTCCGCGAAACCAACCATTTGGACCAACTAACCCGCTAGCAGGTGTACCGGACTAATCTGTTTATGTAAAGAAATTCACTAGGCCCCGAATAATACATAAGTCGCGATGACAAGGGGATAATGTAAAGCCCTGATCCGTAGCCAGCATTCAATCCAATCTACCCGTCAATCTAAATAATCGTTATCCACTCACAGCAAATACACGTGTTGAATCGTAAAAGATGTATATTGCAAGGGCAACATACATATAATATATTTTCAAATAAATATCTATATTATTTGAAAATAAAACATATTGTTTCATCTGGTTAATGTTATATAAAAAATAAATATTTTAACAAATACCTATCTTCTAAAGACTAATAGATTATTGTGAATATATTGATGTTATCTGCATATAATGCCGATTACTAAATGTTGTGTATTAAATTAAAGAAAATTCAGGACTTTTATAACACAAAATAAAAAAATTAAATTTTGTTTATTAAAATTCTCTGATACATCCTACACTTCGAAAGAAGACATTATAAGGCTATTAAGATTATAGCGAAAACCTCAACGAAAAACACAAATACGGTTACACTACATAAGCAAAAAAGTGAAAATACCATATGACGTACATTAACTATAACATAAAAACGAAATCTGAAACGTGAAAAATGGAAATGCACGCAGAATGTGAGAAAATGTGGGTGTCATTTACAGTACATGTGTGTGACAGTTTCGACAATATCAAAGGAGGCATTTTCACGCAATTAGAGTCTCCCATAAATATAAAAGTCAAGAAAACAGAAAAAGTAGAAACATTTTAGTGAAGAAAAGACAGTTCTTACAAGCAGTGAATAGTAAGTCACGTCATCGGTGTTTGCTTCCGCTTGAAGCTACTTACTGAAATACTGTTTAAAATAGAACAAAAATGAAAATTCAGACATAAAATGTTATAAAACTTAGACTATTAAAACTACAGCCATATCGTTCTATATTTCCACTTATCTTATTATCCAGATAGTTTTTCCACTTTTTTAGGTCAATGATAACACTGCAATTCGAACAAAGATCAAATTTATTCCAAAACCTTCACAATATACATAAATAATCTGGTTTTCGTAACAACTTCGTCAGTGGAATAAAATTGACATTTATTTCGTGTCAAATTATAAATAAATAACTAGCCATGTCTATCAACAAAATTATCTACAGACAAAGAAATTCAGTGATATATAGGATTATGTTTACAGTATAGTGAACAATTTAAGATATTTTGAAATGTAAATTTATAATCATAACACTAATGCTCCTTATATCAATGTATTTTTTTTTATCAATCTCTAACAATTCTGTTCAAGGACTAGGGAAAAACATGGCAAAAAAAAACTAGTCAAGAGCTTAATTTTATAAAATTCAGGCGTGATTAGGTGATTAAATTATTATAAATAATACTTAAATTTTCTATATCTGTTTTAAAATTGACCGCGTTATTTTCTTTTTTAATGTATATCATTTCATATATTAACCTTTTTTTATAACTATTTTCTTTTTTTAAAATCCTAACATTTTCAAAATCAAAATTATTTCGTAATTCTTTAGAATGCTTAGACAAAGCAGTTTCCGCGGTTATGTTATGCGTTACAGTGTATTGATGATTATACAGTCGTTTTTTTAAATACTGTCTAGTTTGCCCTACGTAACATTTATTACAGTCTTTGCATTCTAATTTATATACGACATTACTTTGATTATCTTTTTTAATCTTAGTTTTTAAATTTGTAAATAACTGTCTGTTATTGTATGGTGTAAATGTAATGTTTATATCTGATCTTTTAAATTCGTATTTAATTTTGTCACTTAAGTCGTTAATGTATGGAATTGTGTGATATATTTTACTATTTTGTTTATTGCCTGTGTTGTATATTTTATGTATTGGTTTTTTTATTAATTTCTCGTAAAATTCTTTTGGATAACTATTTTTGGCCAAAATTGATCTAACTTTGCTTAAATTCTTTTTTCTAAAATCAGGATGTGCTAATTTAATAGCCTGATCAACTAAACTATTAATTACGCTTTTTTTTTAATTTACGGAAGTGTTTGAATAGTAATTTAGGTGTCTGTTGCTACTAGTGTCTATTATGTACCAATTCGTTTTTATGTTCGTGTTATTATGTATTATTTTAACATTTAAAAAATTTATAGAATTTTGATTTTCTTTTTCAAACATACATTTTAATCTGTTATTATAGGAATTAAATGTGTGTATAACATGATCAATTTTACCTAACGGCATGCAACATATGCAATCATCTACATACCGCTTGTAAAATTCAACATGACAATTTAGTTTACTCAAAGAATCTTGCTCTAGATCTTCCATTCCTAATCTTTTCCTAACTGTCATTTTATCATCCCCGTTGGGAGCATACAGTATGATTACCTATTGTTGCCATTACATTAGTCGTTTCGGTTAGCTTTATTATCCAAATTATTTCTGTCCAAGCTTTTCAAATGTTTAATTGTGATTCCACCTTTTATGAATTCTGTATTCAACATCAAGAGCAGCTGTATGTCCTTCTGAAACTTTACTGTATACCACCGTACTGGCGGTTGGCAGTTTTTTCTTCGTCTCAGGAATGCTCGATACTTTCAAACTCATTCTTGGAAACTCTTCTACGCTTTGCCTGTTACCTCTGATGATCCATACACCTACTTTCTATTTTTCCTATTTAAATTTATTTCTTATTTATTTATTTATAATTTCCGATTTTTCTTTCATATTATCTTTTCTAAGGCCAACTCCTTCATCCCTCTTTTTTGCCCACTACATTACTGGCTCGTTTTTTACCCGTTATCTTTATATCCTCTTTGAATGTCATCAATCTTTTCATCATTTCACACGCCTACCATTTAAAAATAGTTTTCTGGACCAATTTTCATTTATACGCGGCATGCTGGCATATGCTGAATGTGTAGACTAATCTAATTTATGTATCTATATTAAAGAATTTGTTTCACATAACAATCAGACTAAAGGTCAAATAGTTGATCGTAACTCCACCAGTAGAAAGTAATCATCATTAAAGCCTAAAACAAATGGCAATCATTGTTGTCGTAAAGTAAAACACAATTATTTACAAGAAAACACAGTTAATGCACTTGTGCATCCCTGAAAACCAATTTTTCTGGCCCTAGTTTGTTAGTTTTATTTGTTTAAATATCGACTGTTTCTTCGTTGATATGCAATGTAAATACCGTAACTTATACTTTACTTTACAAAACAAAAAGTCATTAACTATTAGGTCAAAACGAAATGCCGAATGGCCCATTTTGGGCATTCAAATACCCAGTTGTTCAAGCGATAGTGTGGATTTGAGCCTTATCTTGATGGAAGATGATCCTTTCTGTTGGACTATCCTGAACCAAACAAACTATAATGTACCATTCTGTATGTACACCCAAAAAAGCAGTAGTCGGACAGTTTCCATATAACAACGTATTTAAACTGTACGACCTTTTCTCTCCTTGGGTCTATTCTCCACTATTATCGTGTAAACATGCCTGGTGACATGCCTAGTGACAGCTTTTTGTTTCGTTTTTTTTTCACAAATTTGATTCATGATTGGAGTGTAGATCTGCACCAGCTCAGAGTAAGCTTGAAGTGAAGCTGTACCAAAAACTAATATTATGGACTTTCGAATGTTTATGTAAATTAATGTTAACTGCTTTCACATAAATATAAAATTTGCCTAAATGTTTCGTAGAATAATATGCCGCTCTTCTTTAATCATTTATTTTTCAAATAACATCAATATTTTTTTGTAAGTGTCTCTTTTGACAGCTAGATTAAAATTGTCCAACAAAATTTGTTGCAAAATATCATCTATAATCAGTTTTCTCAAAAACTATCCTACCAGATTTGTACTTCACGCTTCTGTATAGATACTTGCTAAAACGCCTGACAATTATCATTATAATGCATTCTATATATTAGTCATATTTATCCTAAACTATAAAACACCGACAACGGTTAGAGATATTGGTTTTATTAAAGTTTTTAAGTAGTTAGAAAGGACAGAACAAAGGCCTTTCAAACGGAATTGAAGGAGTACACATAAGAGCAATAAATCTTTCAATACGAAGCAACGTCATTACTGCAAGCGACCGCGACATTTAACCTTTCAGCGGACGTACGCTATAATTTTCCATGAGCGAGCGCTTATCGTAAATTTTACAACATTGCAATTTATCCAAATTGATATTTACTTTACTTCAATATTAGAACTTTGTTATGCAGCTATAGCAAAAGATATATGATTTCTTAAATACAGTAGACTCAAGTATACAATAAAATGATGCCTGCTCCTATTTTTCCAAGCCATGGTCCTAGGATATTAGTTCTAAATTTTTAGCTACTTAATATACATACATATACGGATCTTGGTAATCTGAAATATTGCACTCTCTGCGTTTTTGATACGTCTATCTGCTTGCATGACCTCACTTTGACTTAATTTACTCGGTTTCTAAAAAAATGTATATGAACGCCATTTTGTTGATTTATATTTTCCAATTGTTGCAAATGATGTGGAAATTCTGCAGATCAATTTGTGAAACGACATGGCATATAAAGGTATCTTCTATTCCTTATACTTTGTATATTTTTAATGGTAATGAAACGAAGCTCTGTCGACTTTGACAATATTGCTTGTGTGGACTATTAAATTAGAGAATGGAAAGAACAGATCAACAAGACAGCAAAAAAACATTAACCCTACTTTTTAACGCATAACTATTAAAGTATTAAAGTATGATTGGAATTGAATATTATTGAAACTACCGACGAGTAGTAGGTAACTGTTAAGTTGTACCGTTCTAATTTATGATGAAAAGTGAAGTGTTTATCATAACTGCAAGAATTAATAAGAATTTGAATGATGAAAATCTGAACTGCAATAACCAATACAAATTCAAATATTCTTGTATCTTTTTTGAATAGACTAAAATATTAGGGCAACAAAAAGTGACTAAGCACCAATTCACTAAACAAACTCGAAGAAGACCTACAACCTTCGTTTAATTTCCAATATTATATTTTATTTAACAGTAAACTTTAACAGTTTCATTAAAAAGATAATAAATTATACCTGTACATAATTGAAATAGGATTTATATTAACATGCACCTATTCAACTGAATAGATAGTAATGGTGTAATAACACTGAAAGACTACTTTCCAAGCATTTCAAATCGTCATTTAATGGTTTCAGAGTTATTGCACCATAGAAACGTTCCTACTTCTCGTTCTATATCAGTAGGTATACACATACATATCTACCACGTATGTATATATCTCTAAACGCGTAATTGACAATAAACTTTTATTTGAAATGGCGGGACGTAAAACAGGAGTATATGCGATTTAGTTCCACAAATTAATTTTACTCTTGAACCAACGACAAAACACCCTTATATTGAACAAGCGAGAAACATGGAAGTCAATAGAAAGTTCTTCGGAAATGACTTGAATACAAAACTCAATAGAATACAAACATAAAATAATCCATATAACGACTATAAAATGAGCTGTCACAATTTCCAGGTAAATGTTTGTAGTGTGTATATTTGTATATAAAATAGGGCATCTTTTAATTATCTGACATTTTGAAACGCATTTGATTCATTTAGTATATTTGCTAGAATGTATGTTAACGCTTTTTGCTTTGATATTTTTTGTTCGTGTTCACTTATTTTCGATTTTCTATTTTTAAAACTTGTTAAGGAGTTACTAGATCTCTTGGTGCAAGAGTTAACACACAGTCAACATTACGTTAATACATCTCAATAATGAAACTACTATTATCAGTGATAATAATACTGATATAACAATATATTATAATATACTGTATAATACTATTATAAACCGAGTAATTATTGTCGCCTTATTAACGATATTTTTCGCTATTAAAATGCGTCCATTTTTGTAGAGTGTATGATGTGTTGAAACAGAAGTAATTTTTGTACTAGATTAGATTAGAATTTGAGAGCGGCTCCTTAATGTACCTATTCGCTGTGGGGCTCCCAGTATCCAGTACTAGAAACCTTGTCCTCGTAAGGCCCTCGCAATGGCATAGCACATAAACTAAGTTTTCTTCTTCCTCCTTGCAGAACCAGCAGATAACATTCTCTGCTAAACCTATCTTATGCATATCTCTATTTAGTTTACAGTCAGCAGACCTACTATCATTTTGACAGGCTTCCTGTCTGTATTCAGGTCTCTGCTCCTTTAGGAACCCTTTTGTCTGTCCCTACCCTCGTGATCAGTGCCACCATTCCTTGGACTACTTATGTATCCATTTGTTGACGTATTATTTAATTTGCAATTCAATTGTGCCGAAATAGGCTCTAATGAATAGACTTGATGAACCTTGTTTGACCAGATCGTCTGCTGCCTTTTCTTTACGAAAGCATCTCATTTCAGACGTTTACGCACTCGCACATCAACTTACAGTCGACATTTGCTGAACTAATGCTTTTTAAGTTTTTCATAGCTCTTCGAGAATATAGCGACGCTTTTACCCAACTCCGTCCATTTTTGTACTACTCTAGCGCAGTGATGAACTGCTGCTATCTCAACTTGAAACACTGTTGTGTACTTAGTGAAGCTTATCGAAAGAATCTTTCTAGGCTTTCTTCCATACATACTAGCTCCTATGCCGTATTCCGTTTTAAAGTCATCTGTATACTGAGTCCGCTATTACTGGAGGACCTTCTCTCAGTCCATATCTAGTATTTTCACCTGATATTTCTTATCTAGGTTGAATTTCTGAAACATGGCATCACTTTTTAAGCCCGTAAGAGGTGCCTCCTTAAGGTTTATTTATTTATTTATTTATTTATTTATTTATTTATTTATTTATTTAGTTTTTGGGATAACAACA
>SMLS01063480.1:0-24526 GCA_004785975.1 Popillia japonica
GTTATGTATAAATGTAAATATACATATATAAATATGTAATATGTACCTACTACATAGCTATGATGTTCTTGACATAAAAAATACTACAAGTAACGAGGTATTCAATTAATGATAAGTTTCAGTTAACAGTATATAATATTTATTAATAATTATCAGTTCTTAAAACAGTTGTTTATTTTAAATGAAACTCACCTACACTTAATTCTTAATTATTCATGTTTTGATTTCTAAATGTGTTTCACCAAAGCGCTAAAATAAATTTAAATAAATTAAATTTGCCAAAATGCTCGGAAAAAACCGCATCATTGTGCGTAATTTTAACATTCATGATTTATATAGTTTTCCTGAAACGTAACCGTAGTATAAAGTATTATTTTCGCAATTAAATGCATCAAATATTTGTACAAGTTGCATAGTTGCATAGTTAGCAAGAAGTGCCTTCCATAAATGTCTTTTTCCTATTATACAGTCAACTATTTACACCTTTTAATTTGCAAGTGTGTTAAAGTTCGTAACAATAATTTATCCTCTTTTTATATTCTTCTTTAAATTTTTGCATGTATAATCTATCGGAAATACCTTAATTATGAAACAAATACGCCCGCACGTATTACTCAGAAATAACTCTTGCCAAATATTTAACTAAGATTGTGACACACCTACTACTACTCTATAAATAAGTTACAATTAAGTATACATGCACAGCACTACAAAACAGACAATAGGTAGTAAATTGACTTTAACATATTTTGAATGCCGTAACGATATGTTCGTGAAACAACAAAAGAGAGTGAATAGCCTGCAATCACAAAGCGAAGACGGACGTCTGCTTTCTTGTGCAATTATTATCAAGAATTGATACTTTTGCGTATGGTATATTGTGATGGCGGGTATTTCTAATAAGTAACATAAAAGTCAAAATAGTAAATACTAAATAATAATTACTGCTAGTTTTATTGTTGTCTAGCTCGCCTAAGCTTGAACTTGAGCACTTTAAGCTTAAACTGCTATTCCGCTTTATACCTTGGTATTTATGTACAGTTAATATGAAGTGTGAACAACTCAAAAAATATGCCTAACTTTATATGCAAAGGTGTAAATAAATACTCCTATTTTTTTCTATCGATAAGATTTCCATGTAAAATATTTTTGCTCTAACAACCATCGGTCTACTTGGCCAACGTTTCCCAATGTAATGCTCCATTTTCCACGACTATCTCATTCGAACAAAGCACAAATGTATGTATTTTGTGAATCCTTGTTCCATTCCTAATAGAAAAAGCTGTAACTTCTAGATCTCTGCATATTTTCTACTCGTCTCGTTTGTACAGTTGTAAATATTCGTTTAACCCAAGACATTCGTTCTTACAGAATGAAAGCTCTTTTATTATAAATGAGTACCTATATAAGATCAAAATAACAGATAGATATAATTAATATGGTTGTTGGACGAAGTGATAACAATATAAGCATAAATATTCGTTTAAGCGCACTACTAATTTAACATTAAAAGTTAACACATACCAGTTAGTTTATAGAATTAATTTTTTGTGTGACTCCTTTTACTCTTTATTGCGTCAAATATGCGTTTTGGCATTGATTATGTTCAGCTCAACGTTTCTTTAACATATTTCAACACAATTTCGAAGCCCATTCACTGCCTTAAGTTGTCGACCGTTGTTGGCGTAAACTCTTGAAGCTAAGGCACTTCAAGGAATTTTTATAAGGTTACAGTCAGGGCTGCATGCCGGCCGTTCTAATAAGGAGATATTTCGCTGGTCGAACCACTGCTTTGATAATTTGGAAATGTGAATTGAACCATTATCCTACTGCAGATGTATTCATTTTCCATCACATCTTCAATGTACTGTATTAACACATCATCCAGTAACTCTAAATACTTTATAGAGTTTATTCTAGCGGTAATAAAACACACAGGCAGTTTTACTCGATAACTGAATGCGCCCAAGTCCAGAACAGTAACACCAACCAAAGTTTCGTCTTGATTTCATTACCTTTTTTTTACCTTCTTTTCATTCGAAAAAATATCTTATTTCATTCATCTTCCCATGTCATGTATGTATTCGGAATTCAAACGTTGATTTATGACTTTCTGTTAAATGCGGCTTTCCTTGGATTTTCATCTGTCTTATACCGCTGAAGTAACGCAGAAGGTGTGCAATGTGTTACCTTGTTATGGGAAGTTCTAATTTATCTCTTATTTGCCTCGCTGTTAAGCAATTTTTTGTTGCTTCATGTCGTACTTGGCCTCTCTGTCTTGCCGAAAGTTTAGTGTTTCCTTTTCTTGACATTTTGTTACCGTAATTTTCATATTTTTTAAAAAGACTCCAACACACCTTCATCACACATTCAGATTTTCTAATTATGCTCGTTATCTTTCTGTTTGACAGTTTTTAAGTTTTCAATATTTGGATTTTGATTTTTTTACTGGTAAATGTTTACTCTCTTACCATACTGTATATACAAGCTAAATAAATGAATGGTCAATGAAAAATATTTTTTAAAACAACATACAACCTTACAGTAACCAAGCTCTTTACTGAATCAAAATTGTAATTGAGAAATATTACTGTTGTCTTTTGCGTATATAAACGTATATTTCGCGAATGTCGCGAGTAAAATGATAACGTTCGCTTTAATAAGTAAAGCATTATTTGCACAAGAAACACGAAAAATATGTGATGTCTTGATCTACAACTCTACATCCAAAGTAGAACTGATAAGCTCTTCTTGTTAGGTGAGTGAAACATCGGGTGGTATGAATAAAAACGAAGTACATGCTAATACTACAAGTATTAGCATTTACTATAAAGTAGGTACTTTAAAACTAAGAAGAAACTACATTTCAAAGTATATACTTTTAATTTATCCGGAAGTTACTATACTAAGTAGCACTCTCGTGAAAATGACTAAAGTATTTACTGCAATTTGAAGTAGCGACTTCTTACAGCAGATACTTCGATTTCAAGAAGAAATTGTAGTATTTGTTTAACGTTAGCGAAGTTGGTATAATAGCGGCTTCTTGAGAATTCTACGGTTAGTTTTGTTTGAAAATGGATGGAATACGCAGAAGAAAAATATACAGTGCAAGACGACTCGTTAATGATGATATTTTGTATCATAAAATGTTCCGGTAACAGAAAATAAGGTATAACTTGTTAATTGTTTTTTATTTCTGTTTTACTTGTGGGTTCAATAGGGAAAACGTATTTTACCTAGCTAATACATTTCTGACAGAAGTAAACGAGACTAGAGGCTGTGCGCTTACACATATTCAGCAAATGGAAGTGTTTTTAAGAAGCTTAGGTATGTTTAAATAGAAAAATAGGAAAAATAAAAGAAAGTACACCAAATATATAATAAAAGACTTAAAAGACTAATTTAACATGTTTCAGCGGACCCTGGATTTCAGCATGGTGTTAGTGTTGATGTTGGAATTCATCAAACAACTGTGTCAAAAATTATTGATAAAGTCTCACGTGCAATCTGCAGCAAGAAAAAGTATTGGATTAAGTTCCCTACTACAGACGATATGTTTAACATAGCTAAAAATGAGTGGGCAGTACATCATGCAGTACCCAACGTTATTGGTGCAATTGACTGCACTCATGTCCAAATTTTAAAACCTTTTGTACATGGTGACGAATATATTAATAGAAAAGGAGTTGCCTCAATAAATGTACAAGCCACGTGTGGCAGTAGAGAGATGTTTACCAGCGTAGATGCAACATGGCCTGGATCTGTCCACGATTCTAGAATATGGTATAATTCTTCTACCTATCCTATTATGTACAGCAATCAAGAAAGAGTATGTCTTTTGGGTGATTCCGGATATGCTGTAACTCCTTGGATGCTTACACCATTCCAAAATCCGGCAACAAATATTGAAAGATATTTTAATAAAGTACATGCAAGAGAACGTGTTATTATAGAAAGATGCTTTGCGCAGTTGAAAAGGAGATTTCCAATGTTAAACTATACAGTTCGACTTAAAACTGATAGAATATGTCGATATATCATGTGTGCATTTATTTTACATAATTGTGCCAAGTTTTTGAACGATGCATATGAACATTTTCAAGAAATTGATGTAGAAGAAGAACCAGTAATGCCTGCATTATATGCTGAACCAAATAATGCTGCAATTAGACGCCGAGGTATACAGTTTCGTAATGAAATTGCAGAATTGATGTACCGACAACGTTAAAACAGTAAATCAATAAAACAAATTTGGTATTTTGTATTTTTTATTTAGATAAATATTTATTTTATAATAATAATGAAACTTAATAAACTTAAGTACAAAATAATAAAACGTACACTTTAAATCTCTCCGGGGCATGATTAAGTGTTTTAAAGTTAAGTACTGCCACTCATCACACGTGAAATACATGGAAACCTCTTTCTGTCATCACTCTACAGAAATATATTAGATATCACTGAAGAGACTGGAACATGAATTATCTAATTTATGGAAAGTTGAAATAATACCTATATTACAAATATTATCCTTGTTAATGAAATAATATATTATACATACCTAAATATCATACCTGTTAATGACATGTTAATAGCTTTCTGAAATAATAGCACACTGTAATTGTAGCATTATCAAACATTCTTATCGATAATAATATATAATTATTGTATGATTGTTATTACAGCCACTACACTGTCTAGTAAAATTTCAAATGCCTATATCTTAAAAACTATAGTGACAAAACAAATTGGAAGATGGATTTAAATTCAGGAGACAAAACCAAAAACTCTATTGACCAGTGTAATTAGAATTGAATTTTTATTTTCTCGGTTTATTTGCATTTACAAATTCTTGTGCACTAGAAATAAGTAATATACAAATCTAATATACAGATAAGAACTACTTGGATTGCTTAATCCTAAATTTAACTGTTCTTTGCAATATTTCATTTGCATAGATTCATTTCAAAAACTTTAAATGTTACGTGTTTAAAACATTAATAATTACAACAATAAACATTATTAATAATAAAATATCCAATTCCAGCATTTGAACTTTAATTATGAAAAAGATCAAGCTTTTAATATAAAACTATAATAATTATACAGAATATATTATAATGCAGCGATAATTCACATAATATTTACATCACATCTTATAAATTAACCTTTTTCGTATACATATATAAGTAGATACTTAATACATTTATTTTGTAATCAATTTACCTATCTAGTTGACTAAACACTAAGAGGTGCTTTCACATTTGTTTTCTTTCACTTGACCTAAAAGTTAATAAGTAAAAATTTACTCTCAGATGTAGCTATTATATTTGTAACGAATTCCACGTAATATATACGTATATCTTCATAGAATAATAGTCATTATATACATACATTAAAGTTAATTTCATGTGTTAAAACGCCTATATCAACTAATATTTCTGTCCGCGTCATAGTGCCATCAACAATGGGACAATTGTGTCATAATTGTATAATAATACACGATAATCTTTAACTTTATATCTTTATATCTTTACTACTTTATTAGACGTTCTTATATACTATACAATTAGTTTTGTAAGTAATGGGACAGTATTTATTCAATTTCATAAAAAGCTTTACTGAGGTTTCTTTAATTAAAAATTTTTGCTCGTAAGCCCAAGATACGCGCTTTAGCAGGCATATTATCAGAACTGAACGGAAAATAGTTATAGTAGTATAGTTAGGTATATTGGATTAGATTGAACACTGGATATGGGTCAAGGTTTTACATCATCCCTTTAACACCGCGGCCTATGGGCCTATTGTATTATTCCGTGCCTTGTGACTTTGTTTACATAAATAGGTTAGTCCCTTTACTAGGTTAATTGCTTGTGTGGTAAATCTCTTTTTGGCAGACTTGTTGCAAGTAGCTTCATCTTTAGGGATGCCCATTCTATGCCCGTATATCCTTATAGCTGTGTCTTGTTAACAGACTCGTCACTGTTCTAAGCTGTACTCGGTTAAGAGCCAGTACATCTGCTGCTATGTCATCGACAAAATTAAAAATATTTTCATCACTGAATTAGTATTCCAAGTAAAGCCAAGCCCGATTTTATATATTTTCTTGTAGATTTGTTTTAACAAATTTTAAAATTATTGTACTTTTAACCTTATCATTCCAACATTTCTATATAACATATGCACCGCCGAAAGGTTAATGCCGGTATAATTTAAACGTAACTAATCGTTCTATAAAACTTTTGAAAAAAATTTTATTTGTTGATGACTAGTTTCATATGTCAGACTTTATTATAAATTTTTCTCACTAATGTATAGCTAGTCGGAGATAATGCAAAACTTTAATAAAATAAAACACCTTTATATTCTAATTTGTTATTAAGGGGAGTACATTGTAGTGTACGCTTCAATACTTTATTTAATTTAAATATACAACACATTTATAAAAAAATAAGTGTACAATAATTTTAATATGTGCGTATTTTATCATTTGCATTACGCATATTTGTAGTACATCAAATATATTAACATAAAATTTGTACTTCAGAAATTTAAAATTGATGTTACATACTATTATAAATTACAATAGAAAAAAGCACTAACTGGTCCATCAAACTACAATAATGATAATATATTTTACATACATAATTCTACAGTTCTTCAACCGAATCACTATCACTGTCGCTTATGTCATCATATCCAAACGAAATAATAAATGTCTCCACCACATCATATTTTAAACCATCTAACTTGCATATTTTGTCTTCTTCTCTAATCACATGTTATACACATTTTGTCCACGTTTCTGGGGTTACATTTGTAATAGAGGTTAACAAATAGTCTTTCACTTCAGCTAATTTGAAGCATTTATTTTTTGCAGGTAATTTATTTTTTATTTGTGCCCGAACTAATTCAATAGGATTCAATTCACTTCCAAATCATTTTAATGGCGGTGAAATTAGTCTTCTAGCTTTATATTCACCAATAATATGGTAAACACTTGTTTTCAAAACATTATTATTGTTAAAAATAAATATACATATTTATGAATATTTATGTATGTTATCTAAAGTGTTTGAAATTTGCAGTGTTTTCTGTGTTTTCTTTATTGTAGGATTACTATTTTCTTGTATATGTTCAGTATAACTTGCTTTTCTTGTACAAATGTCCACGCCCCAAAGTAGCACGTTTTCTTGTAGGTGATGTTAATAGTCCACTTGTATTAGGCTATCGATCCATTTTTACAAGCAAATAGTTTAAAAACTTGATTTTCTTGTTTAGACATAGTAACACAAAAAGATAATAGAAAAATACTTAACGAAGTATGTACTCTCTCAATCAGCTGTGTCTACAATATGGAGTAGCTAAAATACCAAATTTTGACAGTGTAAACATGACCGGCAACAAACTAATAGTCAACCTATATTTTGGCGGGCTACATTCAATTCAATCTCTTATTATAGAACAGAATTCCGTATCATTTCTGATATAATTGCACTAGTTTGCATCGTAATATTGTCTTTTAATTCTTGTCACGTTGTTGATCGTCTTTTAAACACTAAACTTGTTAAATAACTCTTCAACTGGTAATACGGTGGGTTAAGATCACATGATCTTGGTGGCCATGAATTTGCGAAATGTCTGCTGAACTCACGATTTTCAAAAACGTTGGTTAATAATTCGTTGACTGGTCGGAAAATGTGCGAAGGTGCTCTATCTTGGATAAAAATTACGTTTTCAAATACGTGGTGCTCGTTTTACAGTTGTGGAATAAAATAATCTCTTGACATCTGCAAGAGTCATTCACCGTTTACAGTTACAGATACAGCTTCTCCATTCTCATAGAAATACGGACAAATATATAGTAAAATTCCATTTCTTAAGCATTTAAATTTCGTTTATTTTTTGTTATTAACTTAATTTGTTAAAAAGTTATATGTAATAATCTAAAATATATCCCCTACTTTATGATAATCTTGTACAATAAAAGTTTTCAGGAAATGCGACGTATCTGCTTTTTTTCTTTTTGATGTGCTCTGTATTTGTTGAGCACAGACAGGAATCGTAAGTTGCTGAATTAGTGTTGAAGAAAAAATTAAACAGCACACATTTACTTTGATTCTGAAAATTTTTCGGTAATTATATCATCAGATTATATACATAGATATATATATGTAGGTTTATTTTTCGAAATAAAGAGTCAATTTAAAAAATTAGAACAAAAACATTATTATTACATTTTAATAAGTAACGCAGTTTTAATCGGAGCTCTAACTGCATCAGTTTATTACAATCGTTAATACGGATAAAATACTGATTCTCTTATAATTTATGTTACCCGTAAATACTTTCAATTAATTATGCCGCCCATGCTTGCCAAAATATTGGCGTAAATATTGCTTTAACATTACACAACATTAATAGTTACTTTAAAAATGATGACATATTAGATTTACATTTGCAATTCTGAATAATCGCAAAATATTTTATTCTTTTAAAGTGAGGAAAACCAAAAACCCAAACAAAAATGACTAAAAGCATAATCGGGAACTTTAGACCGAATCATCAATTAAATAAAATCAATTCTGAAGATCAAAAATGCAATCAATTCAATTATTACATTACAAATACTTATATTACCAATACTCGGGTAGCAGAAACACCACAAATAGCAGTCATAAAATTACACAGAACTTATGTAAATTCTCTTTTCCAGTAGATGTGTTAATATATTATGTATTATTTCTATATATTCACAGCATATACATATGTGCTATAATTGGTACTATGAAGAAAGTAAGTTATCCTAATTAAGAATTTCTTAGACCGTACCTTGACATTCTACTCTTTATAACCACTGTTATTTGAAGGTCGGTGGGGATGTTCCTAAATACCTGGAGATATTTCATCGAGTATATAAGGACGACTGCGTATCATCTTATCATCAGTGCAGATCACGCGGAACGTCCAATAAACAAACAAAAATGAAAGTGGTTAGTGCATTATTAATACTTAATAATACATATACTTAAAGAAATATAATGTGTATATATGTACATACATCATGTGGGAGTGTCACTTTAAGTGTGAAGATGATTTCTATTAAAACTATTTGGTATAATGTGATAAGTAAACAAACTTTTGCACTTGTAGGTACTCGTATTCGCTGCTATTGTGGCCCTAGCCATCGCCGCTCCTCAAGGTGCAGATAAAGATGCCGTCGTTGTCAAGAGCAGTTTCGACAATATTGGGACAGATGGATTTAGCTACGAGTCTGTATAATATTTTTGCAAGTAATGCTTTTATTAACTTCTCTTATTTTTAGATACGAAACCAGTAACGGTATTGCTGCTCAAGAACAAGGAACATTGAAGAATGTTGGAACTGAACAGGAATCACTTTCTGTTCAAGGACAATTCAAATACGTTGGACCTGATGGAGTCACATACACAGTTACTTATATAGCTGATGATAATGGCTTCCAACCACAAGGTGCACACATTCCATCCGCATAAATAGAAAGTGAAATTGAAATTTGAAATTGTGATGCTTTTCGTACTTGTCCTTTTTTTACTGGTCAATAAAATTTAAGTGGTTTTGTTAAGAATTGCTATTTTTTTCGTTTAAAACATCTTATAAATGCGATTGATTAGATGCAGAAATGTTTTGAAGGTGGGTCAGATATTGCGACTTTATCATATTTTTGGGTAGATTAAGTTATGGTTGTGTCATAGGAATGTAAATTAAAGAAGCATTCCAAACATCAATTCTAAATTTGAATATTTGAATTGGAACGCTTAGTTCAAATATATGTTGTATACACATCATAAATGTTTTTGAACAAAGAAAATAAATTCCACACAATAAAGCACTAAACTAAAGTTGTGCAAGAAAATCCTTGGCAATCCTTGTGGTAAGGTCGTTGGTCTCTTCATGAAGCAGATGAGTCTATAGGTTGTAGATTTCCCAAAAGTCTGATGTCTTTTTTTATCAAGTTTCATACTAAGGGTGATTGAGAAGCCGATGGTGACAGTTTTTTTCCAATTTGTTTGGATGTTGGTTTCTCCATTCCTGTGGTAACATTTTCAAGCTGCTTTAAAGCACATATGAATGTATAATTCGAATCTTTGCTGAAAAGTTGATGAAATTCATTAAGTTGATGAAATCCAAATGAGATATGATTCTATTTTATACATTGAAAGAACGTACTGATTTTGAAAATATGTGGAATAGACATGTAATTAATTAATTTCATTAATTCTATTCCAAGTGCAAGCGTTCCTGCAGCGGTGTGTCATAGTGATTCGATCTACTCTTCGCTAATTTTTTCTTCCGCTACAGTAAACATTTCTGTGATTGCGGGCATGATTGACAGCATTAAATCCAAATCTGTAGGTCATGATAGTCTTAACATTTTCATGATTAGAATGTATTGCTCGTTCATATCACCTTTCGTTACTCATATTTTAAATTTATGTATTATCAAACGCAAATTTCGTAATAAATGGAAACACACATCGACCATTTCTTTGCCAAAAAATGGTAACCCTAAAGAGTTGAAAGATTTGCGACCAATCAGTATTCTGCCAGTCATATCTAAGATCTTGTTTCCTCAGATAAGTGAATTTGTCAACAAGAACTCTTTGCATTCACCTGTACAATCTAGTTTTAGGACTGGATGTGGTTATGAAACTGCTCTTCTTAAGGTATCGGACGACATTATCTCATCTACAGATAGAGGTCACATAACGGTTTTGACCTTCGTGAACAGTACCTACTAAAACATTCGACACTGTTCACCGCGATGGTTTGGTTCGGATTCTGTATGCAGCTGGATTCTCCGACAATTCTCTACAACTTATCGGCAACTTTCTTAGTCACCGTAGACAGAGCGTTAAACTGCATAATGTTGTTTCTGAGCCATAATGTGTCTTAGCCAGGGTGTGCCGCAAAGTTCTATACTTAGTCCGTTGTTGTTCTCCTTACAGACGTGCATGTATAGAATCTTGCTCTATACACATGTACGCAGACTACACTACAACTCTATAAATCGTTCAAAATTTCAAGACTTCGATACTTGATTTATCTAGACAGCTTAATTTAAACGTTAATCCTTCTAAATCACAAGTAATTTTGTTTAGTAACTCTAACACTTGTAAAGAGTTGCGAAGGGTGCTGGAAATGAAGTTGAATGGCTCAGTTTTGTCTATTTTGGACAGTGTCAGAGACTTGGAACTTGTATTGGATAACAGTTTTAGGTTCCCATAGCAGATTATAGACGTATTAGAAATTCATACCTCACGATGAAAACTCTCTATCCACACAGCCACTTCTCAATCAAATCAACGTCTGACTTTGCGAATAGGTCATACTTTTGCGGTTTGCTTATCGCTCGGTTGTCTATGGCCTAGCTATCGATGCTAATATCGAATCCAAAAGGTGCAGAGTTTCCGCCATTAGAAAATTTGAGCATACATATATTTCGTACACTTAAGGATTGCGGCGCTGGCGTGGACTGCGGACATTTTGCTTGTTCCATGAAATCCTAACGAGAAAGACCCCAAACATACAATCAAATTTATGAATGTTTGCAGATGCGTTACACAAAAATTCTGCATTCTGAATTTGTTTTAATTTATTTATTTGATGTTAAAGTTGAACGAACATTCTCAACTTTAACATCAAATAAATAAATTAAAATCTAATTTATATTAACCAAGTATAAGTACATTTTTCTGTGGTACTCACTGTATACACGCACTCCATATATCTGTGTTTTTCTTTCTTCCTTTTCTGTAATAGTTTATATATTTTACGTACATAAATGTATCAGATTCTAACATGTAGCCACACAGTGCTTGTTTATATTATTTTAATAATTTAATTTTAATAATAACTTTTAAAATGTATCCCATGCAAATTTAAAGCAGAAGATAATTGTGAGTATACTTTCAATTGTTATAACGACTATATTCATTAACTACTGTCACTTATTGTAGCATGCTCCTGAAGAAGTTATACAAGGTGTCTGTAAAAGGTCTTTACACACTCCTACCACATATTCCTTAGACCAAAATAACCCGATTTAAGTAAACTTACCTAGAAATAATTTAATCGCTTTTGAATACTCTATCGAATAAAAATAGTTTCGTGTCTCTACTACTGACAGCAAAAAATGTTAATTTTCATAATGGTCATGCATGTTTCATTCACTTCCGGTATTAGTACTTTCCTGAAATTTTTTCAAAACATTCGTCCAATGATACTAACTGACCATGCCAAACCTTATTAAAATCGCATAAGCCGTTTTGAATTTATAATAAAAAACGATTTCAAAATTTTAACTTCAAGGCTGCATAGCGCCCAAACTAACTAACGTCAGTTTACTTAAAAAGCTTTATTTTGATCTAAGGAATATGTGGTAGGCGTGTGTAGGCTTTTACCTTCTACATAAATAACGAAATATTGAGGTATCGAATAAATTGTTCATCTTTTACACAACAGACCGATTCCCCGTCATTTTTAAACATTATTTATATACATTATATATAATATATCATTATTACTATTATTTTAACTTATTTCACGTATCCATCTACTAGTGTGAACAATTCAGTACTATGAATCGGACTTCTTTTTATTAGTTCACATTATCGAGCGGCTACTGTAATTTGCTAGAAAATAGAAGAAAACAAGGAAAATAATTAAACATTGCCCTTGTCTATGTGACCTCCTTTCCGCCGAATGATTTCTTGAGCCAATCTGGCCATTCTTTTGATTAATTTCGACAATGTTAATGGGTGTATGTGTCTCCACGCTGTTTGCAGTTGGTTCCACAATGTTCTTGTAGATGTAGGAGCCGATTGTCGAATTTGTCGGTCGAGATGGTCCCATAAAAGCTCGATGGGATTGATGTCTGGTCTCTATACGAGCCATTTCATAATTGTCAATCTCCCATCATGTTCCATTTTATTGAGGTAATCACGTCATAATTTCGAGGGGGTGTTTCGGATCATTATTCTGCTGAAACACGGAGTTTTCGCCGATCATGCGTGTTCCCGATGGAATAGCGTGCTCCTCCAAAATTTGTTGGCAGTGCTTTTTCTTAAATATCCCCTCGATTAGCACTAAATTTCCTACAGTGGTCTCGGAAAAACACCCACAAATCATGACCGAACCTCGTCCATGTTTAACTGTAGGCACTACACAGGGTTCGACTAATCCTTCTGCAGCTGATCTCCGAACAAATACCCTTCTTCTCGAACCAAAATCCTCAAATTTGGACTCATCGGTCCACAAGACACTTTTCCACTGTTCGATGATCCAATCTTTATGTTGTCGTGCCTAACTTAATTGTTTAGTTTTATTTTGCTTGCGTAACAAGGGTTTTTACAGTAATTCCTCCATGTAAACCAGCTCCTTTAAGCGTCTCTTAACCATGGTCAGACTGATTACTTTCTGGCGATTGAAGTTCGCTTCCGCAGAAATTTCGATGTTACGATCTTCTGTCTGGCTTGTAATTTTAGAACGTTAGACCGTATTTTGTTTAAAATACTGCCAGTACATTTTTGAATTTTTTCTCCGCGATAGTTTAAGTAGTTTCGCAATTTCGCGATTATTTTTACCGGTTTTGTAGTAACTAAATATCAGAGCATGGGTTTCTGTCGGTAACTCTTTCGTTTTCGGCATAATTTCAAGTGATGATGTTATTATTGTGGATGCACTTGTATCAGGAAATAATACATTATTATTAAGCTATACGCAAATGTGATGGGCAAATAATTATGGACGGGGTGTATGTTATCTAATTAATTTGGTTGTTTTTCTTTATATTCACATCCTTGACAACTGATTAGCGTATCATCTTAATAAAATGTTGCACGTTTGTATTGGTTCTCCACGATGCCAATTATCCAGGAAACAAGATTAAGTATTAGATGCCGCAAACATTAATTTATTTTTTCATGAATTCTAGAATAGAGAGTGTGTCTTATTTTAAATTTTATCAATAATTACAATCAGAGAAAAGCCTATCTACGTTAATGTACTCATGTGTGTAATATGCATTTATATGTGTAAGTACATAACTACTTTAGCTATTTAATATATGGAGAGATATACATATATGGATATTAGTGTACCGTAATTCGGACGTAATAAATCTAGGCATTGTTGGTTAAGGTTATATTAACTATGCTTATATACAATTCTCAGTATCAACTGAACACTGGAGATGTTTTAATTTAACAATGCACATACATTATTCGTTCATAATCTATTTCACAGATTAATGTCGTAATCTGCGCACACCCATGGCATTTAAGAAACCGAAAGATCTAATTTGCAAAGAAGATGCGTGAGAGATCCGTTAAAGGGTGGGGACCTTTTGATGATAAATTTGTAACACTTTCGTTTACGTATAAAAGGGAATATTTTCAAAGAAGGCACCATCAGTCAGATTCCGCATATAACAGCATCAATAGAAACAATAAAAATGAAAGTGGTTAGTGTTACATTCTGGTACATCATTTTACATCTCATTGTGATTTATGTGCGCGATTGCTTCATAATAAAAAAACTGTGTGAATGCCGAATTATCTAGTGGAAATTTGATACATACCATCTACCGCAATATCAAATCGTACATAATAAAGCATCATTAATTACTGAACCCATTACCTAGGGCTTTTGATAATTCAATAAGATTGGTTTGTTTTACGATGTAATATGTATACTAATTTTATCTTTCAGATAATCGCACTAGCCGCTATTGTTGCTGCCATCCTTGCAGCCCCACAACAATATGAAAAGGACGCCGTTATCCTACGCCAAGATTTCGATAATATTGGCCTTGACCAATACAGTTATGCGTAAGTATTGCACAATATGTATATACATACATATATCGTATATAAACGGAAGGAGATTAAAACATTAACTACTGGATTCATCGGTTTATTTTACTGCACAGTAAACTATTCACAGTTTTTAATTGCTGTTTATACCTGTTTATAATTTATAACTTACAAATTTACTATCAAAAATTAATCATAAAGATGTATAGCCTAAAAGATTTTATGTTACTGTTGATAAATACAAACATGTATTATGTTTTCATTCAGTTTTAAATGGATGATTAACGATATTGTTACATTGTTTTTACTGAGACATAATACTATGAATTTTAAGTTTAGCGTTAAAGACTACTTAATAATTTAATTAGACAAAAATAAATTTGTAATCAGTAGATACTACATCTTGGCTTTTAGTAAATTCTATTTCGTTTTTTTCTTCTTTAGAAATTTACGTCGAATTTACATAGAATGAGGGCGTTAAAAATATATTAGAACAATTCTAGTAACATTTGGTAGATATATTATAAAATTGAACGTTTTATTTTATAAATTAAAATCTTAGGTGTTACATATCATTAGTCTAACGCTATATAATTTAAAGATATTCAACAGACTGAGAGTAATGTTTATTGTTTTGTTTGTTTTATTGTTTGTCTCCCCTATTCACAGAGTACGTTTCTATAACTTAGATGACATAACTTCAAAATAAAATTACGTATTTTCTTTGGGCCTACCCTTGCAGTGTGTTAAGAATGTCTTTTTTATTACCTTAATAACTATTTCCAGGGGACTGTTACATGTGCCACTTCATTATTAGGATTCCTTTCATTCCTTTCATTCCTTTTATGATATTTATAAATACTTGTTATACAAATATTTTCCCGGTCTAAATGGTAACTTATGAAATTATTTTTGTTTTATGGTTTCCTTTTTAACTCACATTTTTTTTTCAAATCGTATATATTTTCCTTTTCGACCTCACAATCAGATGGCCTTGTGTATTTCCTTAATAACCATAATCGTCTCAAACATATCAGAAATTGTTTCCCTGCTGTAATGTCAATCGTTTCTTCTTATATCTAAGGATAGAGCTCTAACAGTAAATGTAATTTCCTTTTATTTATTATTGATACTGCTACGTCCTTTGCAATGTTCACTAACATGTATTGGAAATTGTACTAAAAGACGAAGACGTTGCAGTTGTAGTATAAAGAATCTGTAAAACAAACTATTTGTTTTGTGCTTATCTTTTTTGCACTAGATACAGCTACTCGCATAAGACTATATACCTATAATAAGATTAGTCTGGAATTTACAACATGTATAAAGAATCGCTTTCGATTATTTCATAACTTTACGACACAATGTATCATCCAATATAAATGCAAATTATTTCTATATTTCATCCGTTGTCTTAGCGGTTTTATGTAATTCGTTTAACATAATAACTTTCTCATTTTATGAATATTTTGGTTAAATGTATTGTATTTCTACACAGCGTAACTCAGTTTCAAGGAAATTAAAACTTTTATTATTAATACATTTTTATCTTTTAGCTACGAAACCAGCAACAGGATATCAGCGCAGGAACAAGGACATCTTCAGAATGCGGGAACCGATCACGAAGCTCTTGCAGTACGAGGTCAATATTCTTACGTAGGTCCAGATGGTGTGACATACACAGTATCCTACATTGCTGATGAAAACGGTTTCCAACCTCAAGGTGCTCATATTCCTCAGTAACTAACTCGACTTCCTTAATTTATTTAAAATTGGAATTTGTACATATGGAAGTATTTAGTATATACATACGATGTGATTTTTACAGACGGAAGCAATAACTGCTGTATTTTTATACCTGTTTAAAAAATAAAATATCTATCTTTAAATTTAGACTTTGGTTGTGATCCTATAAAAGTTCATCAAATAATAATGATATTTATCGCCATAAATATACATATATAACTTAGTGTGAATAGTTGCAATAAGAAAATATCGCATACAACTAACAAATATTCATAACTTAAATATTCCCTAAAAATTCGAGAAAACCTTCTCCAAAAAATATTCCTAAAGTTAAAATTACATCTTAAACTTATAAAAGCGTCAAAAATTAACTGTCAACGCATTAAAAATGTTCCACATTTAATGTGGACATGTTTCATAACTAGCGCTATGGAAGTTCTAAATAATTAAATCAATTTTCAATAATCATTGTTGAGTAAATCTGGTTATTTCTAATAACTAAAGTTTATAACGATGCAATTCTTAAGATGTTTGATTTTAGGTTTTCTAAACATACATATATGTACATAAGTTGAATGATAAACATAAGGCAGAGACTCATGCCGACTCAAGTAACTAGATACTCAATAGAATGGATTTTTCTAAAATTTTTGGGAAAAGTAATTTTAGTTTTTGTGGTATCGAATAACAACAATCCCAGAAGCGAGGTTAGACAAAAAATAAGTATTCTCAGAGCAGGTAAGGTTCTATCAAAAAAAAAAAAATCTTGGTGACCTTTTACCTTTGAGGCAAATTGACCTCAACACCAATTCATTATGTAGGTGAGAGTTTCAACGATGGAATCAATGATATGTTTCAAGGGAAAATAAGGCGCATCATCTTATGACAAATTCTATCGTAGGTTCCAAAGAAAAATAAAATAAATTTCTTTTCTAAAATTATTAAGCGAACTTAATTCTTGATGATAATCACGATACTGAGCACGACAACAGAGAGACAACTATTTTGTTGGCGTAACGCAGAACGAATAAGGACATGTAGATAATATTACACTGATTTGCTGATACATTTTGGCGCCGAACTCAAGAAGATTTGTTAAAGACAAGAGTATTTTTTATTACGATATTGTTCCTCATTTTTTCGCTGTCGTAACACAAAAATTAATCGAATTATTTTAAATAATGCTGGTTTATCAGCCATAGTTGCCAGATCTGACTATCAGAAATTTGTGCTCGTTTTAAAATTCGAAAAGGTGGTTCGGTGAATTTTACACATATGACATGTTCATATCTGACTCAAATGACCACAAAGAATACTTTTCGAATTCTTTGAAATATGAACGTATGAAGCTAAGGGTACCAAGGGGATTATTGAAAGGAAATTATAGTGAAATATGTTAAATGCTTAAGAAGAAATACCGGTTAACACGAAATAATGAAGTGGTCCCGGAAGAGTATTTGCATACATTTTTTTTCTCTTAACACGAAACAAACTGCGGTTAACACGAAATTATATCGCTTGTCGGAATTAACAAAATACTGAAAACATCTGCCTTATCGGCGAGAATTAAGAGGGGTTTAAAAGAGAGTTAAAAAGATATCATTGATGTAAATTCTGACGACGAATTAGATAATGAAATAAACAATATTGCTCCTATTTCCACAACATTCGAAATGACGAAATCATGAAAAGTATCCGCAATTATTCAGATGCACATTCCAATGTTAAAATGAACAATAAGATGGACGTTATCCAACAATTTGTTGAGAATTTGATGCTAAAAGGGACAATGCTCAGATTATTTTTCAAAGAAGTTAAAAATTCTTTATTTGTTTTTCTAAATTGCAAATTATATATTAAGTTCTTGTTAATGTTTTTGCTTTTTGTTAAAGGCATACATACATATCTATGTAAATAAAATGTACTAAAAGTATACAGGGTGCGTATAAAGTATTGCACCAAATGGCGTTATGTAGTGCGTTATGTGTTTGATATTTGGATTTGAGATTTGGTGGGATTTAGTCATAGATAAATATCCACCCTTTGACTTGAGTTTCATTTATTTTAAGACAGTGGTGTTTGTCTGAGGCAGCTATCTTGAATTTTTTTAAATTGCAATCTATTTGAATTTAGTGCCATTTGACAGATAATTTACTTAGAAACACCATACGGTATATCATAAGCTTATTTATTCAAAAAATATCAAATAAAATCAAAAAATAAAACAAATATATACATACAAAAATCGAGTTACCTACTTTGTTTCTACAGAATCAAGTGTATTTATATAATCTGTCAAGATTTACACGTTGGTAATACTTTCTTTTATAAGTCAAGAGTGTTAAGAGAAATGAATTTGCCCGAGATTGAACGCATTGATTGGGTGATTGTAGAAGGACCCCTTCTGAAGCGTGTCATGTATTTGACGAGAGTCATCCAAACAGAACTCTAATCAACAGTAATCTACAGTATCGCGTTCAATTCAACGATTTAATAATTAAAAACTGTAAAAAGTCATCTTACTCTTGAAAGAACAAAAACAGGTACAACTGATTTGTATGTTGCATTACAAGGTTTGCTCGATGTTAGTGAAACATCACAAACCTCGATCAGGCAACTTGCAGCAGATCATGATCTGTCTGGAGGATCAATTAGAGAAATATTAAAGTAAGCCAAATATCATCCGTACATACTACATCTACTTCATGAACTTCTAGAAGAAGATTTTTGCGAGAAACGTTGTTCTTTTCAGACGAAGCCACATTTATGTTAAATGGTTTTGTAAACACACAAAACTGCAGATACTGACACTTTAATAATCCGCATGTCAACTGAGAAAATCACACGGAATATCCAGAAAAACTCCATGTTCAGTGTGGAATACTGGACGGAAATGTCATTGGACCATTTTTTATACGCGGTACGTTAAGATCTGTCAGGTATTTGTCAGGAACTGCTACAAAACCAGATTCTACCAAAAATCAAACAGATTATGCCAAATTCAATAAATTTGCGCTCACAAACATTCCTCCAACATACCTACAGAATGCACTGAGAGCTTTTGTTGATAGACTTACATAGATACTGACTAGAAGTAGATGGTCAAGAATTTGAGCACCTGTTGTAATATTCTTTAATTATGTAACTCGACTTTCAAGTATTTCTTATATTCCTTTACAGCAGTTTCTTCATTATTTGTATTTACTTTATTTTTTATTTTATTTGTTATTTTGGAAAGAAATAAGCTTATGATATGTCGTAATGCGTTTCTAAATAAATTACCTGCCAAATGACACTAAATTGAACATAGGTTGCCATTTAAAAAAATTCAACGTGGCTGTCTCAGACAAATACAAGTCTCTTAAAACAAATGAAACACACATCAAAACGTGGCTATTTATTTATGATTTAATCACACCAAATCTCAAATCCAAATGTCCAACCGTTTCTACAGAATCCCATTTGGTGCAATACCTTATACGCACCCTGTATATACCTACATTTATACTTTTTGTAATATCCTTTAACACGAAAATCTTTTAACACGAAAAAATATTTCATTGTATTTCATATTGTTAAACGTATTTCACTGTATATTAAAAAATAAAATAGTTTTTACAATAAAACAATTTTTTATGAACAAATACTAATAACAAAACTAAAATGCAAAAACAGATTTTAGCAGAGAACATTTTGTGTATCTTTGTAGATATTAATTCTTAAAGCACTTGTGTGTGTAAATGCTACTATATTTACACGGGTTGTGTGACATATCTAAGATTATGCGAGGAATACTTTTATTATTATTTTTACTATTTGTTTACGGTAAGAAGTTTCGTATTGCTTCCTCTTGATAGAATTCAATTATACCTTATAGTCTTAGACTATAGCACAAACTATGTATGTATATAGATACACAGCGTTAGTAAAAAGTCCCGGAACGGTCGAATAACTTTGTTATTTGAAAATTATGATTTCTGAAATTTGGTGTGGGGGTATAGTTAATATAAATGCATTTTATGCAATACAGTTTATATTTTTTTCACTTCCGGTTTAATCGGCAATACGTCCAACTTTTTTTTTTTAAACGGAACGCTCAGATTTTTTTAACACTTTTGAATGCAAAATAAAAAACTACGTTTAGGAAGTATTAAGATGTTTATTTTTATTCACAAGAAAACAGTTAAAAAATTAAAAAAGTGTCTTAATACAGAAAAAATAAGGTACCTTTGAAAAAAGTTGTTGTTTAGTGTTTGCATTCTTTTTGCCGTCACATTTGACAATTTTAAAAGCGTTTTAACTTTTGCATCGCTATAAATTAACTTATTTTAGACATTGACACATTTGAAAATGGCAGTAAAACGTACCGAATCAGAACGAATTGAGTTAATGATGCGTGGGTACGGTGGTCGTCAACGTTCTTTTGAAGAGTTTCGTATTTTGTTTAATACTGTTTATCCGGATCGTCACATTAGTAAAATTACGGTATGCCGAACAATTCAAAAGTTTGAAGTCTTTCGTCAGGTGAAGGATTTACCTAGAAGGGGACGTCCATTAACAGCAACAGATGAAGAAACTAGTTTGAATGTGTTACTTACAGTGGAAGAAAATCATCACGCGTCCACAATAGAATTAGGTTAAATTCATGAGATCTATCAAAAATCCGCTCATAAGATTCTTAAATCAGCAAGAACGAAAGCCTATAAAATGTATCCCGTCCATGAGTTAACTGAAGATGATCCAGATCATAGACTACATCCTCAAAAGGTGAATGTCTGGGCTGGTCTTGTTGGAAACAACATCATAGGACTATTTTTTATAAGAGGAAATTTAACTGGCAACGTCTACTTAAATTTATTGCGAAATGAGGTTGTTCCAGCACTTGCGGCCCTCTTTCCAAATGCAAACATAGGTGATCACCCTAATGCACATTTTTGGTTTCAACAAGATGGAGCTCCTCCCCTCCCCCCATTTTGCCCATAATGTCCGCGATTATTTGAATGAAATTTTTTCCGGAACGTTGGATCGGACGTAGAGGAGCAATCGAATGGCCAGCACGTTCGCCAGATCTCTCGCCATTAGATTTTTTCTTTAGGGGTCACTTGAAATGTCAAGTGTACAAAAATCGTCCCCATAATCTTGAACAATTGGAAGAGAGAATAGTTCAAGAAGCCAATCGCATCACTCCAGAACAAATAAGAAATTTTACTGACCGTTTACATTTTTGTCACATTGTAAATGGAGAGCATTTTGAACAATTATTGTAATCGCAACCTGAATAGACAGGTATCTTGATCGTTCTGTATTACGACACTTTTTTAATTTTTTAACTGTTTTCTTGTGAATAAAAATAAACATCTTAATACTTCCTAAACGTAGTTTTTTATTTTGCATTCAAAAGTGTTAAAAAAATCTGAGCGTTCCGTTTAAAAAAAAAAGTTGGACGTATTGCCGATTAAACCGGAAGTGAAAAAAATATAAACTGTATTGCATAAAATGCATTTATATTAACTATACCTCCATACCAAATTTCAGAAATCATAATTTTCAAATAACAAAGTTATTTGAAAATGAGTTAATGTTAATGAGTTGATACTGTAATTTGTGGATTTTTGTAAGATAGCATATGTTTGGGGTTAAATATTTAAAAACGTAAGGTCTGCTGCAATATTAATTTTATAAATAGAATTGATAATTTAGTCCCGTAGACATTGTAATCTAATAGACACGCTTCGGACGTAACACGTTAAATATTTGTAGAACATTTTCTTATACAGGGTTCACACATAAGTTGGTTGGTAATTTATAATAACTAGGTAGAGTCTTTATTGAATATATTATTATCAAAAATTTGTGTACTGTTGCCGCTCTAAGATAACTCTGCGGTATATGTTGTGGTATTTATTTATACAGGGTGCCTGTAAAAGGACAGGCTTGGCCAAGAACGTTCTAATCGCATCGCTAAGTAATTATATATGTGTATGTAATTTCACTTGTGAATTGGTGGTTTGATAAAGAGGGGTGGGCGTTATATACTTTTGTGCGAATATATCTATATTTATATATACGGGGGTGGTTTGGTTTCTGGGAAGTTATTAGTTCTATTTGATAGATGTAGTGTATGTTATCTCAGTAGTCTGGGAGGGACCTGTGTAGTTCTTTTGTTTGTACAGGGGTGGGCAATTGTTTTTTTGGTTATCTCCATTGTTAACTTTTCTTAACTACCGGTATTAGACTCATCGTATTGTCTAAAGATTATTTTAAGCTCTCTTATACCTTACCCTAGGGCAAATATATCTGGATGTTAAAGTGAACTTCGTTTCTTTTTTTTTGTTCTGTATCCTACCACCATAAGTCTCCAACTACCCCTTTCTCCATTTTGGGTTTAGCGTCGTAGGAAAAGTAGAGTGGCGCCGTAGAAATTTTAGCTCGGTACGTTTTCGAACCCCCCACATCCTCCACTGGCTAGTCGAGCGCCCCTAAACGACGCGTACAGGCGAAGGTAGGGTACCATCGCCTGGGTTAAAGGTAGGTGCGTCACAAATTTTAAAACAGTTGAATTTTATCAAAGCAACGTAGGACGACGCAGCTTGCAAGATTCTTCATAGAGGTCACGTATTTACAAAAATACAGACAAAGAAACGACTAATATAAGCATGTGTCTTATCAGCACCACTATTTAGTATATTGATGCGATACTTGCCAGAATGCTTAAACCACAAAACAGAATTACTTTGAACTATGTATATATTGAATTAAAAAAAATAGATCCTGAATATGCAGACAAGACATGTTTTATTTCACATACAGTAAAAGCAATTAAAAATATTCTTAACAAACTGGATGATTTATGCTGCAGCAATATGTTGAAAGCCATTGGGAAACATATTCATAGGTAGAAGTTTCTGAGTATCCAGAGGAAAGCCGCTCTAATGATCGCCAGAGCGTATAGAACTCGCATTGGCAAGAACCTCACATATAGACCTTGTAGCCAGAGATCAGGTCAACATCCTACGCAGAAAAGACAGGAAAGAGTCAGTTAAAGAGGAGGAATAGCAAAAATTCTAGGAGACGTGTGACAAAGCCGCCGAGTGGACCAAAAGGCTACTCCTCAACCTAAGACCCTGGTATAGTAGAACGCACGGCGACATAGACTATCACCAGCCCAAATCTTGTCTGGACATAGATGCTTCAACGCGTACCTCCACCACTGCTGTGTCTTTACTGCGGAGACCTAGATTCGGTGGAGCATACTTTCTTCATATGCCGCAGGTGCAATAAGGTACGGCAAGAAGTTGCTGAATAGATTAGAGAGCTAACAGCGTAAAAGATGCGCAAAGATGCTATTCTCTCTGCTATTGCAACTGACAGCGTATCGATCGTTTAGCCAGGAGTTTATGGATGTCAGAGGCAAACAATCAACCTGAGAACCAGAGAGTGACCAACCTTGAGAACCTGGAGTAACTGCCTTGCCAACATCTAACGACTAGCTGCATGAAGTAATGCAGTTCCTGATAGCATACTGTGTGGTCTGACAGAGGGTTTTTTAGCCAGTAAAGATACAGCAATATCTGTAAACCAGGCCAAAGATGTCTTTTGAGGATTGTTCCTATGAAAAATAAGTCGGTTGGCGCAAGGCTGAGAATAAATTCAGGTAAAACAAAACAAATGATAATACGTATCAGAGAAGAGCAGGAAAAGCTATACATCAGCAATCATCAGAGTAGAAGAATTTTGCTATCTGGGCAGCATATTAAATTGAAAGGACACAGGCAGCAAGACATTTAAAAACTAAATTGAGAATATTCAACAGCAATGACATCTCCGTCTTACTAAACGTTGTCGTTAACAGAGACATACCAGCAAGAGTCCTTCCGAAGCGTAAGCATTGGAAACGCACTAGCCAAGAATGAACTAAAAAAAAA
>SMLS01063481.1:0-23637 GCA_004785975.1 Popillia japonica
TCCCCGTCCGTAGACGCGGTAACGCTGGATATAGAGGAGCAGAGGTTTGAGCAAGCGGTAGATGGATGAAGGATGTTGCGGGGACGTGAAGGACGTAGCCGGTGATGCGGTCGGTCGAGGATCATTATGATCTCCATTCACACGTTCGACAATTCTTCATTTGCGTATTTCATTTGTCATTTGCGGGGTATTGTCGGACGGTAGCCATCGTGCCGCACTCTAATTCGGATAGCGTACGCTACTGGTGGTAGGTGAGGTTGGTCGGAGAAAGGAGAAAGACGGAACTAGTTTTTAAAAATACATCATTAGGAGTATTAGGACGGATGCGAGACAGCGAAATAAACGCCTAAGATGATTCTGTACCTTGTGTTGTTAAAAGAGTTGTTGGCCGTTAGTAAAGGGAAGGTTATCTCGGTAGATCTGTTGATAAAATATGGGAAAATTGCTTGGATTTGCGGAAGACATAGTAGATTTTCGAAATCAAAATCTTTTGTACTCCTCTCCCAAAAAAGCAATAAAATTCTGAACTTATCGACCAATTCTGATCATCAGAACACAAATCTGCACAATGGAGATCAAAGCTGTTGCAATTATTGAACCATTTTTTAACTTATACAGCATGTGGCACCACCTTGTGGCAATGATAGGTCATGCACATCAAGCATCGTCTATTTTCTACTCATACTTCCAGCCCAGACAGTGGCAAGTTGAGGATTCGTTTTTTTCTTAACAATTCCTTGTTTACTAAAGCTTGATAGCTTACTCAAGCTATCCGATGCTCATTTCCAATTTGAGCCTAACCCTGAACTGTCAGCTGTCATACTGACGTTTATGTTTTGAAAGCGGTAAAATTGGCGGCAAATTCAAATTTGCACTAACATAAATAACGTTTCCTTATTTATGCTAGCGAGCCACTTATGGCTATGGATGCCTATGCCACGTTGCCATTTCTATCACAGGTTCTTAGGAAGCCATAGACTATAAAATGAATGGAGCTGCATCCATTACTTATTGATGCTTGTACTACAATACATTCTTTACCGGTACATATGTCTAAAAATAAAATGGAAGGTCTTTATGTTTCAAAAGTTGTGTAATCTGAAATTTCCAGTTTGGAACACTACTGTAATCGATGGTAATAGTAAAACTTCTTTGACAGATTTTATCAAACAAAATAACAACAAGAAAAACAACCATATTGAAGCAGAAGTATTAGCAGGAAAATAGGTGCCTAGATAGTTAAAGAAATTCCTGTAGAAATCATTCAGAACTGACTCTCAGATTTGAGGCTTAGCTCACTACAATGCTAACTTCTTGAAGTCGGGTTTGGTTGGTTTAGATTTGGATGTTAGGGTTTGGGCTCATCGATTATTGAATTTTTAAATTGAAATTGTTAGGTTAGTAGCATGTAGAAGTTTTGAAAAATTCAGTTTGGAAATGGGTATGATCAAGGGTTTGCAAATTGTTATATAACAATAAGTTTGTAGAATAGAAATGAAAAACACGATTGTATGGCTTGAAATGCTTTTTATTATTCAGTATATTCTCCCAAAAGCTCAATACATTTATTCTAACGTTTCTCCAATTTACGAATTCCATCCCTATAGGGGTTTTTATCTGCCCAACAAGACACCATATTCTCCTTAGAAGCTGTAACGAGATTGTGGTACAAACATATTAGTTATACATATTTATGCTCCATTGAATACTGACCTGATTGTGAACACTTTATGCTGTTAGTCTTCTGAAATTAAACATTGAAAATTGATTTGTTTTTAGAATGTTAAAAGCCTGTTAGATTAATGAGTTTTTGAGTAATCATATATTACACGCAGGCGAGATCTCTTTACTGATAGATACAAAAAATTGTTTACTAATGCACCCCATCAGACACCATTATTATTCCAGTTTTACCTTCTGAATTACGCCGGTTGAGGTGCCGTGAAATATTACGCACCGAAGGCTAATTTATCCCAAAACCTTCACGAACACATACGACATACCAAACTGTATACATAATGAAAAACAAAACGTAGAAAAAAACAATTTGAATATCAGTTTCAAGAGTAATTTACCTTCATTTACATAAAGAATAATTTAGTCAATTAGCGTTCACGTGTTAAAAAGTTACCACCGCTACTCTTTCGAGACGCAGAGATTGTTCCTTTTTTTCCCTTCATTTTCGTTTCATCCCATAATCGTCCTTTCCCCGTGTAAGGCACCACACTATTTATAAATTAAAATTTATTTAAATGTATGTATTTTAAGGAATGTATAATTTAATGAAATGGAATTGCTGGTAGCTGTAATTGGGTGCTTTAAACTAACGTTTTTCTTTTCTTTTTGTTGCAGGTAAACCTTTGATGTTTTGTAGCAGTTTGCGGTGGAATGGATGCTTTTTGTAAGTAGTCGCTAATGCTCCCGTTGGTCGTGTAACGCGAGAGAACTAATACGTATGTGTAGCTGGAATTAGAAGAGGCATTCTCTTTTAGTGCCGGTAATAAAGAAATATGGCTTTTTTAGGCTACCTGTTACACAATCTGAAAGTGTTTTGGTCGCAAGAATTACGGTAATGGGACTTAAATATTGGAACTGCGCTTGGATTTACATAAACGGAATCTAATTGCTAAAGAAATGGGAATTAGTATGCCCAAAACTAGTCACGGCCATTGCTCAGTATGATCTCCATTTTATTGCTGGAATCTTTTCTTCAAATTGTGCATAGAATCCCATAACATTTTTGGTCGAATTGCACCAAATTGCTCAGTAAAGTTTTTTCTTTAATTCTTATAGTGTTGTTGGTCGTCTTCTAAACCGCCGACCAATCCTTGCTCAGTTTCTTGTTATTAAGATCTTGTTGGACGATATCTTGTGGATTTTCTACCCAGATCACATTCTACAGTTTTGAATTTTGACTCACCAACCATTCAGAGTAAAATATGCTATTAGTAGTTTGTGGATGTTGATACTCTAATTTCTAACATTCTGAAGCTCAGCCATTATTAAGGTCATGAGAAATTGTAGCTATTGTGCCAAGCATTTCTGTATAGCACAATAAATTGAAGATCAAGTATAAAGACAGGGCTTAAGAAACCATCAGCAGGATCGTTGCCCGCTACTAAATCGCCATATTAATTAATGGAGCTTACAATAAATTATATACTGCAACTAATTGTGGGTAAGGTAACAACCAAATTTGATTTAATCGATTTTTCAAGATTAATGAATTTAGTTGAAGCTTAAGGAGCATAGCCAGTACCTACTCCGATAATCAGACGTTAATGAATAATCTGAACTTAACCAATAACGTGGATCCAATGATATTCGAATACGTCGACCTCCTAGATCTACAAACTATGACAATGATATCCTAGCATCAGCTTAAAATATATTTCTCTGTGTTGTTTTATTGTACATCAGCATCGATGGAAAGAGAGAAGAAGGCCAAGCAACTTCATCGCATAAAAATAAGTTGTCCAATGAAATTAAAGGATACGGCCTATTAACAATCATAAGCCCAGTTCAACCAAATATTTCACCAAAGCAACCTAAATAAACTACATGATAATGTACTGGGCAGAGCTATTGTCTGTTCCTACAAACGTTGAGGTTGAGTTGTAAGGCTTGTGAGTGTTCAAATTGCAATGAAGCCTGGCAGTTACTCTGATGGATGTCCCAGCTTTGAAGACTTTTAAATATTTGTTCCCAAATTTAATTGAGACTGTTTTTGGGTCGTCAAGCACAAAAAGGCGAAGACATAATCAGCTTGTGGATGTTCATATTCTAATTTCTAACTTCAAAAGCTGCTTTGTATCTAAATTTATTATTAAGATCCATCCAATCACATAGTTTAAATAGAAACTTTACGATTGTCTCTTCTTCAAGCATCTTACTACGAATGTTTTCGTAAATGAAAGAAGAAAAAACATGGAATTCGTTATGCTCGTCAATCAAAATATTTGATACAGTTTAGGATTTGATTAGTCATGAATTTACAATAACGGTGAATTTTAAAATTGAAAAGGAATGTAAGATAGTTGTTAGGGAATAACTGCTACTTCTAACCACATATTTTAACTATTTATATTTTCAGCAAAAACTATCATTTACAATCGGTAAAAAAACAGTTCAAGCTTCTGGCTGTGTTAATTTCGATACCTTTACTGATTATTACGGTCATTATTTATTATCATGAACAAATAATAAAATAAATTCTTAATAAGCCGCATTTCTGGTTTAATAAAAAAAAACTTTCTACAGATCTATATCAGATACGCACCCATTTTTCAACGGCGGCGGCGGCTTAAATTCATTTACCGAAGCTGTCAGGGCTTTCTTTCTAGGAAATAAATTTAAACATGAACTTCGGAATTTGATGTTATACGAGACGACAGCAGATTGTCTTTCGGCGAAGCAAAGGCTTGTCCAGTTTTCAGGGCGTTTCGCGTTCTTGATTTACGACATTGTAGGCTAAAAATGCACAATTCTCAACAGTCCGCTAACAAAACGACAAATAACTTTCCGTTTACAAATATTGTGTTTAAGCTTTATTACGGTTTTAAGTACATAGCAAATATGTGCAGTACAAATTTTGTGACTTCAACATCTTTCAAACTTAACGTTATCTCCCTTCTTCTCCCTCAAATGATGATCTTCGCAGAGAGGAGGATGGAGGAGGTGGCCGCGTTTTGTATAGAATTTAATAGCCGCACATTTATCGGCGTGGAAGTTAGCCGCTTACCGGCAGATTAAAAAAAAACTTTAAATAATTGAATTTGCTATTAACAATTGGATTGTAATGCTGCAGCTTATCAGATAGCACTCCCAACCCCCCAATGCAGCTAGATGTATTCAAAACCATTGGAGGTGTATGGTACAAAAGGAAAAATCGAAAATGGTTCAGAAATTATCCTGTACTAGAAGCTGCCCAGAAACCGATTCCATTCCTCCTTAAAGACGCTCATCCTGGACTATCTATCATGGAAAGTCTTAACGATAGATTCAAAGAGAATGGTGTTTAGCTGTTGGAGCGTAATGTTTTCAAAATAGCTGATTTTGCACCTTCAAAAGCAACGTTTCTTAGGTACCATATTTGAAATAGAAGCTATCGATGCGCTACTAGGCAAAATCTTTGAAGATGCCTTCAATTGCTCAGTTGGATTATCGGTTACTGGGGAGCACAAGATTGTTCTTACAAGAATTGCGTCTATAGATCGTGAGGCTTCTAGCAAATCAACCCCCAGACAGGAACGTATAGGCAGCCTAAGTTCACGTAGGCATATGATTCTAGCCAACAACACCAGTGACTATATTGGTTTCTCCATTTTAACCAATTAAACTCAAGTAATGCCCTGATCATGTTTGAGTAGCGCCTTCTTTGGCTGTAGTACTTATCAGATTATAGGTGCTGCTTAATTTGGTGTGTCTAAATGTGTTCAAATAATAAGCTCTTCGTTGATTCGCCACTATGGCATGTGATGACGTCCAGTACCAGAGGACGCCAACGAATTCAGACACTAAACTAGGTTAGAACTCAAAGATATGTTTGCATATTTATATCCCACGTAAAGACCAGAGCGAGAAGAATACAGAGCAGGATCAAATCTTGCTAGTGATATCTTCTAATGAACGGCAGAAACTCTTCAATCACTAAAATTTTTTTTTTAGCACACCATTGCACCCAAATATGCAATTTTGCGACTACAGATGGCACTGTATCTGCATCTGTTATAAACTCCCATGTCATCCCATAATTTGAGGAATTCTTCTGGTGATTCAACCCAAAAAATTTTCATCAATCATAATTGGCTTCAAAGATTGAAGCGTAAAGTTCAATTTTGTTTCTAGATCGTTACTGTGGTTTTGTCAAAATATGACAGCCTTGCGTACCAGCTGTCTTTTACCGATTTCTTCGTCGTCCTGCCAAAATCAGTAGACCAGACAAGTTGCTCCAGTCTACACAATGTAATTGATGCGGGGTTAACGTCAAGATAGCTCGAACTTCTTAGGTGGGCGTGCTAACTTTTGGCACTGCATGGATTCGTGCTTAGACACCAATTAGAACATTCCCACATTAAAATCAGGCGAAGTGCTGTTGTTTTTGAGGCGGTATGACCATTATTAGTACTTATCGTCTACTGGTCTTGCAATTGCGTGCTAGGACGATGATGGAGAATGTTCAGAATGATTATATGGTGATTTCTCAGTTTTTTCATGGTTGGTCTATCTGGAATCTTCAGTTTTTTACTTCTTTTGCAGCAATTGCTTTAATCGACTGGTCTAAGCTCTAGTGGTCTTCAATAGACTGTGTGCCATTGTTTGGGCAAACCTGAAAGGGTAGCTCAGAATCGTAGTAATCTATAGAATTTTTAGCAGAGAACGGAAGATTGAAGACTGATTTTTAATGTAACTGTTCAGTGGCTGCTAGTTCTACTACACCAACAGAATTTTTCAGAAAATTTGTTGAAAATTTCTTGCAAGAACACCATCAGATTTGCAGAATTTTAGATTACTTTGAAAGGCTTTGATGGCTTTGAAAGCATGAAGCGTAGAGCTCATCTTTGATCACATAGTAAAGACCAAGATTTCCAAAATCTACTTTAGTATTAATTCCGTTTAATTTGGATAATTTTCCAAAAACTAAATTAATAATCAAACTGTCAAAATTATAAAACATGGCCGCCTCTAACCGGGAAAGATTTTAAAGTCGCTAATAGGCCTGCCATAGACATTTCAATACAAACGAATGTATGTAGTACGTGCACATACATCCAACATATGACGATCGCGGCCGGGCAGCGTATTGTCTCTACCGCCGGTACCGTTTCGAAAAATAAAAAAAACAGAAAAGGACAATTCAATTGTTCCGTATATATATTTTATATGCGCTTATTCAAGAATGTGAAATTCTGACACGAATATAAATTGCAGAAATAACGTGTCACGGATAACGTACGTTTTTTTCCTCGTTCCTGAAATTTTTACCGACCCCTTCTCCACCCGGCCGCGCCGCCGTTCCATTCCTGGCCAGCTGTAGTCGAAAAATCGTGAATGCTGATGAGTTATGTTTGGAATTAATAAATGATCTTCATTGTTCTCCGAAATGGACTGGCCGAATTCAATTTCTACCGACCTATTTTATTATTTTCGATTTGGCCCGTTGTACTAGGGGCAACCACCAGACAAAGGACATATTTTAAAATTTCAGTAGGCGCTCCATTTTTTTTCCGGCTCCGATCTGGACTGTTCTTTTTAGAGTATGTATGTTTTTTTTTATACAAAAAGGTTTTGATTGAATTCGGTGTATTTAATTTTGTTTCGTTTTCTTTTTTATATGTGTGTGAGTGTGTGGATGTGTGAGTAACGGAAGCTTTACATTATTGTACTTAAATAAATATCATCAAAAATTGAATTACTGGAAATTGTTTCGTGAAAGTTTTTCAAAATTGAAAAATCGTACAAGTTTTCAAGAGGGCTGTGGACCAAAAAGTATGACTGGGGAGGGGGGGGGGGGGGTGCTTAGTGTACTTCATTACTTGAGACGGTTTAGTAAAGATTGTTTTTCTGCAAATAGCCGTGAAATACGAAAAAAAAAAACAAATTAAGAGCCACTCGAATCGAAGCGAACCCAAGAAGGAGATGCTAACAGATTTGCCCAAAAAGCACTACTAAGAATTTATGTCACACTTTCGTTACATTCAAGTTTACCAATAACAAACTTAAATGCTTTTATGGCGACTCTTACGTTTGTAACACAGCACCATAGAGAGCATTCCTTGGCTGACTTATAGGTTAACTTATACCTTGCCCAAACCCCAGAAAAGGAATGTTGGGTTTTTCCAGATCTATTCAGAGTCCTTAAACGAAGCCAGTAATTTGCAAGGACATCTCAATACAGCAGAATCTAAAAAGTATATTGTTGAGGTAGTTTTAGATTAAGTAGATTTTCCAAATTGATAATGGAGGGTGGCCTGTGTTGCCAAAACAAATGATTGAAAATTTAACAAAGTATTGTATAAGTTTGTAGTTATAGAAGTAAGAATGAATTCGGTGGAATCAAATTTTCTAAGGAAGCAAATACTCATACATAAAGAAGAGACAAAATCGCAACTAATTCGATCAAAACCCTAAAAGTTAATGAAGAAATCAAAACATGAACTACTAGAGACTAACTAGATGAACTACTAAATAATCTCCTCCAAAATCGTGTGCCAAAACCTGCAATAATTCATATGGCCTGCGAATACATCTGATCAAAATTCAAAAATTTCGTTAAATCTATCAATTTTGTTTCTAAAGTGTGCTAACGTACCCAATCAAACTCACCCAAACCAGTATTCTAATAATTTCCAACCAAAATCTTTAAAGAACTTTTGGAATTTTGTGTCAGACTCAATCGAAATGGTGAGGACACCAGTTCAATTCTTAAAAATTAATAAGAATTTTAGAGATCTAACCAAATCTATAGCTAATTCACCAGCTACAATTTCGAAATGTCTACTTTGACGTAAAGAAATCAAAACAAGGCTAGGCCAAAATAAACCTGTCAATAATTTTCCCCAAATTCGTATGGTAAAACTTGATCAAATATAGAAAGTTAAACTAAATCTTGATCATCTTAATTATGTATGGCTAAATATGTCCGACCAGAATCCTGAAATTTATCGACCAAACTTGCCTAAATTTTATCCTAAAATGTGCAAAACCCACCCGGTCAAACCTCTTCAGATTGTGTACCAAATTCTGCGATATCATAATTTGAATTAAATTCTCAACTGGTCTAAATACCTGTAGAGAAATGAAACAAACAAGGAATGTTTCCTGTTGGAGTTAAACACCGGAAAAAAGGAATTATCTGGAAATACAGCAAATAAAGCCAAACTTTAAATTGCCTTTTCTATTTTTGTGCGAAATATTGGCTAAAAAAAATAGAAAACTCAATTTAAAGTTTGGTTTTATTTCCTGGATTCTCCGATAATTCCTCTTTTCCTATAGCGAAATATATCCGATCAAGATCATGGAATTTCTTTAAATCTATCGATCAGACTTGCCCAAAATTGATTCATAAAGTGATTTAGCACACTTTAGGAGAGCCTGATTATGGTGAAGTTATTTGGTCTTTTGTGGGTATTGCCACTTCCTTCAAATGAAATAGAAAGATTTTATTTGGTTCCGGGGGAAGCATAACATTTTCTGAAAATTGTTTTAATGAGTTTCTGTACTTGTGGAATGGATATTCAAGCGGACATGAAGATCTTTGGTTCTAAGCACCCTCTTTTGGCAATTCAGGCAATGCGAATGTAATTTTGACACTGCTGCATCTTCCTCCAGTGGAATTCTGCCATATAACAACATATTGCTGTGTTGTGGATTAATATATGTCCTAAGTATAGGATACTAGATCGTTAATTTTATCTGAATTCCTGTTGTTGTGCCTGTTGATCAAGAAGGGTAAAAAACATTACAGTGATTTAGGGCTTTTTGCAGACTGACTGTAGCTTAGAGGTCAAGTTTTTGATATTAGTGCCTTTGATCTTCACTTTGGTAGTTCTTCCTTACGATTTTCGATCTTTTAGTCGCTGGCAAGACTTCTAATTTTTTGGAAGACGACAAGCTGGTAATTCAATTTTTGGAATAAGATTTCAGAATGGTAGGGGTTGGTATAAAGTCAAATGTTTTCGCGTAAATTAAAGAGGTGGTGCTTTGGTACGAGCGGACTGCGACGTTGCAATTTTGGTACCTAGTCGACAAGATTTCGTTTATTAAGTTTGTATATATGTAATTCACAAAAAAAAAATAAAATGAAAATTTGTTGTTCTGTGCAATTCTATAAGATTCAGCAATTGTAGGAAACTGTCCAATCTTTACTTTCCATGAGTGTACAAACGTTAATAATAATTTATGCTATAATTGTACATACATATAAAATAATGCCAACAAATAATTCCAGTGATTCTACACTCATACGTACTTAGGAGTCTAGAAAGCACACTTGCGTGAAAAAGATTAGAATTTCCAAAACGCAACACGCAAACGAGACATTTAATTAATATGTTACAAACTTTCAATTTTGCCATCGGCCCAGAAATTAGCGTCCGAAATGAAAGTTTCCACCGCTACGATCAACGACAAATGAAAAAAAAACCGTCCGCTAATTATGTATTTACATCTCGAGGCTTTTCGACGCATATCGCGCAGTCCCATGCGGAGTATTTGTTGCGTGATGTAAACGGTTTTTTTGCCTTCGTTCGTTCGTTTTTTTTTTCGTGCAGGTACACAAACCGACGATACGGGGTCAAACAAATCTGTATCCGTATATTGCACTCTGCTATAAGTATTTGTAAACTTGAAGGATGGCTATTCGGTTTCGTCGTAGCGTTTATTGTGTTCATCGTGCGTGGTTGCTGGTTTTGTGCTTGTGTGTATACTACACGAATGGTCGTATTAATTCGGTCGCATAGTATAATTTGGTGTAATATTATAAATCGTAGGCTGTTGGGCATCCAAATCAAGTGTACACCATTGGTAACTTTGTTACTATTAAAGATGCAGGATTGTTTAAATTAGCAAACTTGTAGTACTTTTAACGCTCTTTTAGACGGAAGAATAAAAAAAACAAATGAGCAGCGCGTTTTCGAGTTTTGCCGCAAAATATGTTTCTTTCAAATGGAAACCCCTGTATATAACCAATAAGAACTGGAGTCCCGCAGGGTTCAATCTTAGGGCCGCTTCTATTCATACTTTTTATAAATGACCTTTCTCACGTTATTGATAGTAATAATCTTGTCATGTATGCCGACGACATCAGTTATGGTGCAGCACACACTGACAGTTCTAGCTTAAGAATGTCTATGCAGTCTGTTCTTGACAAGTTCATTGACTGGTTTAACAACAATGGACTAGAGGTGAACACCAGTAAAACTGTCTTTATTAATTTCACGCCCCGAAGGAAAGTAACCGAGTCTTGTCACCTTTTACGGGTTGATGGTCATTCCATCCAACAAGTTGAGAACACTAGATTCTTGGGCCTGTGTATTGGGAGTGATCTGAGCTGGCACAGTCACGTGGATATGCTCTGTACTAAATTGTCTCAAGCTTGCTACGTTTTATACAGACTTACTGAATTGACTTCGTTGGAAGTGGTCAAGAATTATTACTATGCATGTTTTGAGTCTCGAATTAGATATGGTATCATGTACTGGGGTTCTAGTTATGTTAGTACTAGAGTATTTAAATTACAAAAAAGAGCTATTCGCTCTATGTTGGGTGTTCCGCGACGAAGTTCTTGCCGGAATCTCTTTAAACAGCTTGATCTGCTGCCACTCCCTTCTATTTTCATTTACGAAGTTGTGCTTTTAGTGAAATCTATGGAATCCGAACTTGTGCGGAATAATAATTTTCACAGTTATTTCACAAGGGAGGCCAGTAACTTCGTTATACCTAGACACAGTCTGAGCACCTATGAGAATAATCCCGTATACATTGATATCAAACTGTTTAATAAATTAGATTCAAAGATCAAGAACATTAGAAATGACAAAATATTTGCTCGAACGTTAAAAAGCTACCTACTTGGAAAAAGTTTCTATAGCATAGATGAATATTTTTGCTAGTTGAGCCAAGCTGCTTATATGTATTTAAATATATGCTTATGTATATGTACGTACTTTTCCAAGTACCTACTTATCTTTAAAAATGTTATTTTAATTGTTTCCTTTTTCTCTTTAGATAAGTTTTTGTATTCGTAATTAGTTAACTGACTTATCCTATACCTACTGTACAATTTTTTATGTACTATGTGGTCCTTTGGATTAAATAAATATTATTATTATTATTATTATTATTATTATTATTATATCATTTTCTGTTAGAACTTCAATTTTTAAGCAAAAAATCTTATGAAATTTTTTACTGGGATTAAAAATACTTGAGTTATAATGAATAAACAAAAACAGTTAAGTCAAGTGCATTTCTATGTATCTATGAAATCGACGATAAGTCTTTCTACCAAACGTCAAATATTAGTACAGTTTTATTAGTTTTTCACTCATTAGTTTCATTGTGCTAGTTATTAATTGGACAAATAAATGATTTTTACCAATGCAGAAAAGTGTGATATGTTAGAATCTTATTTAGTGTGCAGAAAATCCTCTAGGAGGATAAAAGAACACTACGCTGAATTATATCCACTCCGAACACAACCACATGAGCAATATTTTCTGAGACTGTACCGAAAATTTAGAGGCAATTTTGCCAAAACAAGGACAAAAAGGACTTTTATAATAATCGAGGCCATGGAAATTGCAGTTATCGCATATTTTGAGGCCAACCGTGAGAATTTCATACTAGATATTGTCAATGAATCTGATTTGAGCCACGGTACTGTGCATAGGATTCTGAAGATGCACAAATTCATTCCTTATAAGTACAAACCAGTTCAATTTTTTTTGCCAGGGGATCCAGAGAGAATAATGTTTTTTTGCCACTGGTATCTTAACTTTTGTCGCCAAAATGTAAACAACTTTCGTTATATTTTATTGACCGATGAATCAAATTTCTCAAATTCTGGAATGTACAATACAAAAAATCATCATTACTGGTCAAAGAATCTTATTTTAGTACATCCAAGACGCGTTCAGTTTTAATGTTTGCTGCGGTTTAATTGGTGCAAGGATTGTTGGTCCTTTCTTTTATGAGGGCACTTTAACTAGTGAAAGGTACATAGAATTTTTGACTGAAATTTTGAATAATTTCTTAGACGATCTGGATCTTACAAGGAGACAGAATCTACATTTTCAGCAGGACACTCCAGAGGTACTCATCAACTTTTAAATACTATTTTTAACACTACATGGATAGGAACAAATGGTCCTATTCAGTGGCCTCCCCGATCGCCAGATTTAACGCCGCTTGATTTTTTTGTGGGGTTATTTAAAGACCCAGATGTATAAGCAAACGTACGAAAACGTAAGCGATCTAAAGATTGCAGTTAGTGAAAAGATAATAGATGGTAGGACCATCTTCACCATCAGAACTGTCACTTGCAGATGCTTCACTTGTATGATTTGATGTCTCAACATCGTTAGGAAGCGCAGACGTAAAGTGAACGCTAATGAAAGTATCCATATGGATATAGGCTATAAGAATCTAAGGTAGACGATACAAGTACAGACTTATTACAACAAAGCTCAATGAATTACAAACAGAAAATGTCGCGGAGCAAAATATAAACAGACAAAATGACTAATAGGTACACTACTTGACAGCTAATTCAAACGCATTATGGGTAAAAGGTCTAATTAAAAAATATTCCCCCTTTACTTTGTGATAACCCTGTATTATATCAGATGACATTTTGGAGGAGTGTATTTCTTGACCCTGTGGGCAGTGGCGATACGCTGCATAAACCTAACCGAGTTCCGTAACTAACTACCGGCCGAAATACTCTTGGTTTCTTTGTTCTTGCGCCACATGCAAGTTTACTTAAATTGTTCCGCTTTAAACTATGTACATTGTGGTGAGTAATAATATATAATACAATTCTTTCGAATAAATTTATTATTTCTCAAATTGTCGATTTTGTTTCAAACAAAGGCACTTTTCGACATACGACCCATATTTGTGACGTAATAGTCATTTGAGATATGACGTTATTGATAATTGTTTTAAACGGCAATACCCAATTTCGACCATGCCAATTGAAAGAGAAAAATATGATTACATTAGCGCAAATAGGTTTGATGAAAAAATGAAAGTAACTTTATTTATTGTATTTACATATTATTATATATGTTGAAATTGTTCACCATTGGCTTCCTGACAGTAACCAAGACGATTAATAAATTCTTGTTGAACATGGTCAATAACTTCAGGAGGTATACGATGTATCTCCTGGCGAATTCTTTCTTTTAATTCTTCTACATTCGCCGGTGTACTAACGTATACTTTGCTTTTTAAGTACCCCCACAAGAAGTAATCTAGGAGTGTCAAATCTGGCGATGGGGGACTCAATCTGACCGCTTCTCCATATCCAACTATTCGGCAACCTTCATCTAAATAAGCGGGAACAGGTGCTGCATAATGGGGAGGTGCACCATCATGTTGAAAGAAAATGTCATTTCTTGGAAGAGCACGTTCCTCATTTGGATATAAATTTATTAGTTCGGCAATACCATCGGCTCGAAGAAACTCCATATATCTTCCACCAGTTAGGTTCAAGTCAAAAAAATAAAGACCCACAATTCTTCCTTTGACTATGCCGCACCACACATTCAGTTTCTGGGGATTCCGTCCCGCTTCGTCTTGGACATAGCCAAAAATCTGCAGTAGCGGAACACCTGCAGCAACAAGGACACCACAGCATAAGCTACAGCGACGTGAAGGTATTAGCCAGAACTAGCCACTACCATCCGAGGATAAATTCTGTCAAAATCTTTAGATACTCATAAATGCGCATGATCTTTGCCTTGTTGCCATATATGTTTCTCTATTAACATTCTACTACTTAGTAGGCACTAAATATACGACTATGAATACAATTGGTTAGTAGAATTCTAATACCATCTTAGTAGCGTACTAAGACCCTACTAAGGAGTTGACTATGAATAAGGCTGAATATTGCTTACTATGGCTAATGGGACGCCGACCAGGATGAGTTTCATTGAACAATACAACTATGTATGTACAGTTGTTACCGAAAAAAGTTAACGACCTACGCGAAGATATGTGCGACGAGCTCATGTAGGATGGACTATACCTTTTACTACGGCTGCGGTCTATTGACATAAACAAACGTTATGGATTCATTAAGTATTTATCCGGCACAAGAATATTCATTTTTCATTTATTTTTTTTATCAAAACACAGACATGCACACGTTGACATATTTTGTTGTATTTCTTGGTAAAACAGATTTTCTGTTTCTGTATGTTCTTATTGATTTATTATTTCGTATATACAACGTGTCCCGTATCTTTTTATTCGATAATGTATACTAATTAATGACTAAAACCAGTAAAAGTGGTAGGTTAGTTTTATTTCATTACCAATACACTGGCTGTTTACTATTCGTACACTATCATTTTCTGGAGATCCCGTGCTATTAGACTAATGAGACAAAAATGTCGTCAAGAAAACCCCAACCGACGAATTATTCTCAACTCCAGAGACGTTTCGTTATACCGGTCGTCGATACCTACTTTCTTATTTTAAATGGAATGACATTGATTATTTACTGTAAGGAATTTCACAATTCTTCAAAGGCAATTTGCTATTTGCTCTATCTTTAAATTCAATTTATTCATAAATTGATCCTGAAATATATACATACATACATATTTTATTTATAAATGCTATTGACAGTCATCAAAGACAGTTCCTAAATGCTGCATCGTTTTACATAAATATTATGAGTGTGAACTGGACATTTAAAAAAATAACAAAAGTAGGTGGTCCTTATGTTTGGTTACAGAAATATGTTGGTGTATATATTATTTTTAAATAAACAAATTAAACAAGTAAATAAATCAAACAAATAAGCAGCAAATTGAATCACGATGATGGTTGTGGGTATAATTGACCTACCGTTTTATTATATTTAGTTTATTTTATCTTTTCCCAAAGTTTGAAGAAAACGATACGGCACACATTGTATCTATATACAGATGTATGTATATGTGCTGCCAATATGGAGTGTAGTGGATAGATAAGTTACTTTCTTTGAATTTCATAATTTTTTTATTGTAACATTTAGCAGTAAGTAAATTTGAATATAAATAGATATATAGCTCATAATAGTAAATGCAAATTAATGACATACTTTTCTGGTAATGTAACATAAGTAGATTAAACACATGTGCTGCTGCAATTCAGAACGTCATGTTGTCACTGCAAACTCATTTTATTGTTCTATCTAATAATGTGTCCACCCACCATCATTTTCGATTACTTCTTGTAATCTGGACGGCATAGAATCCACAAGTTTTTCCCAAAATTCTATGGTAATATCTTGCCAGGCATCGTCCACTTTCTCTAATAGTTCATTGGCACTTTCTGGAATAAAGTCTTTATATACATTCTACTTTAATACAGCCCAAACATTTTCAATAGGGCTTAGGTCCGGACTATTTGGAGGCCAAGGCAATACCTCAATGTTTGCAGAACGTATCCATTCTTGCACAATTTGCGATTTATGCACGGGACAGTTATCGTGCTGAAACACAAAATTGTTTCCGTATAATATATTTACTGATGGCAAGATCACATTTATAAGTATGTCTCTATATTGATGACTTTCTAGGCGATTTTCAATCTTCCAAATAGTCCCAGTTCCACCTCGTGATACATGAGCGAGATGAATCCGTAAGAATTCCGTAAACATAGTTGTATGTAGAGTTCAACCTGAAAATATATTACTAATATTGCGATTCAGATTGTTAACCTTTTTGTGGGAGTACATACTTCTTGTTGGGTGCGCATCTTGTCTCCAAATCCGATCATGCAAAGAATTTCAATTCGTTCTTGTTCAGTTAATTTCACCATTTTAAATAAAATGACACTACTCAATAAACAGTTCAAACATACTGCTTTTGCCAAACGAAAGATAAGAAATCGAGAGGAAGCACAAAAAAGTGCCTTCGTTCAAAACAAAATCAACATAGAGGATTTTTTCGAAAAATTCTCAATTTCAGAAATAATGAATTTATTCGTTACTATTCGAATGCACTGTGTATGTATCTTAAAAGTTTGGTGTTTTATTAATACGAAATCAAAAAAAAAGTTTTCAAATAAATCCGGATATAATACATAATACGAATTGTCGAAGTGGTTGTTACACATTCGAATCGGAACGTATAATAAAGCCGAACATGTGCGCATTCCGCATTTGTTCATAAAAATTTTCCGCCGCTGTAATTTTTCGCGATATCGACAAACCTAATTCACCTTTAATTAGTAGAAATAAAATGCACGCCGAGTACGGATATAAATTAATTAAAAAACTATAAATCATCAGGATTGATACGATCGCACGTTCCACGCATATAACACAAATAAAAATAGAATATAAATATATTTCTATAATATTATATTATGTATATACGCGTGGGGCAATACATCACAATAATAGATGTGTGCACGTATTTGAATTTTATGCAGGTTCCAGTGAGTCAAATTGGTTCAATTAAAATTCCCAATATGTGAATGCGAAGCAAAAAGTATAAATATTAATAAAGCCGGTAATAAATCCTGTGGAGTTACAAATATAATTTGAGATAACGCGGTGTAGGAGCGTTTTTAAATAATTGCAGCTTGGAATATTAAAGAGTTGTATAGTAGCTTAATGCAGACTACATTAAAGGGAACAAGGGACCGCATCTTGTGCGCATGCGTCAGAAATTATCGCCAGTTTTAAAATGATGGTATACTTAATACACAGGGTTTTCAAACTTAAGTCGGCACTATTGCTAACTTTGTTATTATTGGAGCTACAAAGTTGGTTAAATAGGCAAACTAGTGTAGTTTTTCAAGCAAATTACAATGGCATTTAAAAAAAAATTATTGACGTACTGGGTCACGTGATATTGTGAAAAACGTAATTTTTTTAAATGGGACACCCAGTATACAGTTCTCGCGGTCGACAGAAAATTTAATTCTGAACAAAAACTTTCCTATGAACTTTTATCCTAAAGTCAATAATAATAGAGTTATTGATGATTGTTTTTACAGAAACTAAAATCAGTATTGTTTATTTCAAGTTATTTTATTAGTTTCGAAAATAAAAAAAACAAGAAATTTTAAATTCAGAGCAGATGCTCAAAAACATCACCCTCTAGCTCCAAGCACTTTTGAACCCGCCTGTTAACGCTTCTAGTAGCCTTAGCAATGATTCTACCATCAATATTATTGATAGCATGGCTGATGCTTTGCTGGAGATCTTCAAGAGTATCATACCGTCTTTCATACACTGCACTTTTCACAAATCCCCAAAAGAAGAAATCGATAGGTGTTATGTCCGGTGATCGGGGAGGCATACGAATAGGCCCGTTAGTTGATAGATATCGGCCATCAAAAAGGTCATGTAATAAGTTATGAATTTGGCGAACATTATGGGCAGGAGCGCCATCTTGTTGAAACAATATCTGTTGTCTATCCAGTAAATTCAGGTCATCCAAGAATTCTCCAAGGGTAGCGGTTAACATTTCGACATACCTATCGCCAGTTAATGCACCTTGATAAAATACGGGGCCTACAATTCTTGAATCAATCAAGCCACACCAAACATTAACATTAAAGCGTCTCTGCGGATTACAAGGACGGAAAAGCCTCGGGTTTTCTCGACTCCAATAGTGGCTGTTCTTCCTGTTATACATACCCCTGTTGGAGAAATTTGATTCGTCACTCCAAAAAATCAAACGCCAAAAATTATGGTTAAGTCTAACTTGATTAATGTACCACTGACAAAACTGAGTCCGTCTTTCTTGATCTCCCGGTACCAGCGTCTGAATAGGTCTGTATCTGAACGGCACAAACTTATGTTTTTTTAGAATATTGTGAATAGTTCCCAAAGATAGTACACTTTCTTCCTTTAAACCATTAATTGCATTATTAGGATTAGCTTCAAAGAAAGCTAAGACGTTAATTTCAGTTGCTTCACTTATTATAAATAGTTTTTTTGGTTCTAGTTTTCTTGAACACATTTTCATTTGATCGAAACTTACGGTACAAAAGTAAAAAGTACCTTCGATCTGGCAAGTTGCGCGTGACGTTCACGAGCTTGCAGGGAATTTTTATTATTATGTAACATTCCATCATATCACATTTTTCTAAATGCGTAAAAGGCATTTTTCCATGAATAAACACAAAATGTTAAGTGCTTACTGACAGAGGTTTAATGCAATATTTCAATGTTGATGACATTTGCAAAACAATCGAATTTTGTTTATGAAATAACAGCCACCTTGGCAAATTTGAAAAACCATCAATAACTCTGTTATTATTGACTTTAGGATAAAAGTTCATAGGAAAGTTTTTGTTCAGAATTAAATTTTTTGTCGACCGCGAGTACTGTATACTGGATGTCCCATTTAAAAAAATTACGTTTTTCACAATATCACGTGACCCAGTACGTCAATAATTTTTTTTTAAATGCCATTGTAATTTGCTTGAAAAACTACACTAGTTTGCCTATTTAACCAACTTTGTAGCTCCAATAATAACAAAGTTAGCAATAGTGCCGACTTAAGTTTAAAAACCCTGTATACACATTTTTAATTTTTAAGATTCCGTTATTTTAGTGAATGTGCATTTTAAAAATAAAACCATTTGAGATAGAGAAAAAAAATATTTTTACCACCTCTATAAAATAAATATGTACCTACATGTAAATGTTTTCTACTACTTTAAACGCCAATTGACTGAGGTAAGCAAGCAACACATACTTATGCCTATTACAAATTTATTACTACACAAAGCATTACAATTCTTAAGAACATCTTCAAAAAAAGTAATACAAGTACATCAGAGCAAATAACCTGTAGTTCTTCATATGATTTGATCTTCGCGCTGCATAAGTGGTTTCCATTTTTTGTGTATCTTTCCATATCTCCTAGTCTTGATTGCTTGAAAATTGGTATGTTAGTTGTTCAATATTTACCTGGTGGTTTTCTTTGATATGCTTTCTTAGGCATTCGTATGTCTTAACTTCACTTCCATCTGCACACAATGGACACAGCATAAGACTTCTTCGAGCACCTTCGACAGCTACTTGATGTACTCTCTTGATATGACGATACTTCACTTTTACGTTAGAAAAAATCTTACTACAGAGAGGACACGTTTTTGGTGGTAATCCTAATGAACAATCCATTTTCTTTAAACTAGAAAACTAAGAATTCCGATTAACGTAACCCTAAGCAAATATAATACAAAAATGAATGTTAAATAAACTTAAATAAATTAAAACTATGATAAAATAATATAACTTGTTGGTTCTAATTAATAGATAAGACGGTTAAATTGCAGAATACAATATAACAAGCAGTAGCGTTAGCGAAATAATATGCGAGCAATAGAACACATGTAAATTACCAAGTAAAGTACAAAAAGCCCGCCAACGAATTTTAACTGAAAATTCTGACGCATGCGCATAAGCTACGGTCCCCTGTTCTTTTTAGTGTAGTCTGCTTAATGCCGGGTCCGTCTACAAACTAACAAAAAGCGTAACAAAATGCTTAGACTTCGAAGACATCGTGTTACATGTTACTAAAATTTTTTGCATATGTTATCGTTTCATTTCTGATGTGAAACTATCACCTTGTCAAAAAATCAGGTTAAACAAAGCCACTTAGTCAACAGGCTAACATTTCAATCGCTTCTAGTAAATTAACTTTATTCGAAGTTCCAGTTTCCAAAATCGTAAATTGTTTCACTACTAACAGGCGAACAGGTGAATAGGAGTCGGTGGTAGAAGCTCCAGACGAATGTTTTTAAGATTGCTTATACATACATATAGGGATGAAATAATAAAATTTTTCTTTTCTGTTTTGTGTGGTCTTTATCACAAATTCTTATTTCGTCTCCAAACTATTTAGACGTCATCCATGCCCAACGATTAGCAGCATAAGTACAAGGTAGTTTTTTAATGTGTTTGTCTTGTTTGAATGTTCCAATTCCAAAAGGTTTAGTTCTCATTTCCTGCCATATTAGCGCACATCAACACAGTACCTAAATCTCTACTTCGATTGTTTGCTCCTAACCCCTAAATTGACCCTTAAAGTTTAGTGTATGATTTAGTGTAACAATTCTGTTTCGTCATCATTAAAGATAGCATTTACGTGTAGTTTTTTCATAAACTCATTTAGAATCCACTGCAGCTACACTTTACATTCTTCCAAATTTACCTTTGCACTTGCGCCATGAATGTAACTATCATTTATGTTATGACGTTTTTGAAAACTGTGGAACCAAGATGTTGTGCACTCAAATTCGTTATCATTGAATAATTTTGCACATTCTTCTGCCGTAGTTCGAAGAGTAGGACCACTAATTGGTATCTTATTGGCTCGTTGATATTCAAACTATCGTAGTAAAGCTTCATCAACTCTTCCTCGAAATGGTTTACGTAATCGCTTGACATTGACTGTTGTTTTTTAAAGACATTTAGCACGAAAAATATTACCACTGTTAATTTCTTTAATTATATTTATTTTCTCTTCAACTGATTGACAGCAATTCTTCTCACACGGCCTGGATAATGGAGGTTTGTTTGCCGAGTAGATCTCCAGATTTGAGACTAGACTTCTTTTTGGCACCGTGTTGATATGAGGATCCACTCAGCCAGACGGACTATTTTTGTCTTACAGCTAGAGCTAGATCTAGGAACATCACATTCCATGCATCTCTGTACTAAACTATAATTTTGCCTAAATATTCCAACCTCCACTAGTGATTTTTTATATGCCAATCATCATATTGATTTAAAAATTACCACTTTTGTTCAGAGTAGATACATCTTCCCAATGGTGTGCCGTAACTACTGTTTGGCTTGACGTTTAGCTAATCATGGCAGTTTTTTCAGAGGTTTTATCTTTAGAAAAATTCTAAAGATGCTGACAGTATGATCAGCGAAACGTCAAGCCAAAAAGCAGTTACGCAAAAACAGCTGGAAGACATATCTACTATGGAGTACGGTCGTGAAAGCCTACACTCAACTTTTGTTCAGGTCGAGAAAGAATGCAGTTTATGAGAGGCTAGGTAAGGAAACCAGCTCTGATTCAATGAAATCGAGATTACACGACCATTTGGCGTTCCTTTTATGCTGTGAACTACATTTTTCCAAACATGTCTCAAATAGCAATTCGCCTAGATTGTTACTAATCGTTTTAGCTCCTCTTGGCAATAGATTTTCCTGCTTCTTTGGTTCAGACAAATTTTAATCCAACTTTCTTCAATGTTCCCCACACGGACATATATACAAGAGAGGTACAACATTTTCTGTGTACATACATATGAGATCTCATAATCATTTACTCTTCTGGGGCATTCCTCTGACACCTCTTTGGTTGCGAGAGCTTCCATCGCCTTGAATTACCTCGTCTATTGTTCCAGTTTGGGCACTTTTGTTAATTCCCAAGATCATGTTTTACAAATCGTCGATCTCATAATGTGACATAACTTTCATTAATAATCAGCGATAAACGCGAAGCAAAGAAGATCCCGACGAACCAGAAAAAGCAGATCAATTGGACAGCATAACGCGATTAACTCGTGTACGCGATCCGAGGGAAAGGAATGTTCACGAAGATGTGTTGCAATCGGAAAAACTTGTCGAAGGAATGCACGGTTCATCCGATATTCCACGCCGGGTCGAGTAAGACGCTGCCACAATTATAACTCGGAATGAACCTAACCTGTACAGTGGTACCGACGATCGTATATTATGTAGCGAATATGTAGCGTTCATGGAAACATGTACTTCAATTAAAGGTTGACGCAACTCCGATGCTTTTGGAAATATATCAAATTTTGACAGCTGTCAAATATAACTTTGACGTTTATATTTATTTAAATATTATTACTAGGTTAGACAAGCTAAAACAAGCAAAATATGAGAAACTAGACTGCAGATAACCTCCCACATGAATTCTGGTAGTTCTCATTCTGGTAGGGGTTGGTACCACTTAGAGATTTATTCTAGTAGGGGCTCGTAGTATTTATTTATTCATTTTGGTGAGGGTTAATACCATTTTACAACGTCATTCTGGTGGGGGTTGGTAGTATTTTAAAAATCACTCTAGTAGGGGTTGGTAGTATTTTAAAACTCACTCTAGTAGGGGTTGGTACCATTTTACAGCGTCATTCTGGTTAGGGTTGATCATATTTAAAAAATCACGCTGGTAGGGGCTGGTGGATTTTGAACGTCGTTCTGGGGGAGGTTGGTATCATTAATAGATTCATTATCGTAGTGGCTGGTACCATTTTACAAATTTATTCTGGTGGGGGTTGGCAGTATTTTAAAAATCACTCTAATAGGGGTTGTTTCGCTTGTGGAAATCGTATTGGTGGGGTTGGTATTATTTATAGATTCATTCTAGTTGCGACTGTTACTCTTTTATAGGTTAGTTTAGTAGAGATTGATACCATTTTAGAGAGTCATTCTGGTGGGGGTTGGTACTATTTTATGAATTATACTGGTAGGGGTTGCTACTATTTTATAGCATCATTCTGGTTATGGTTGGTAATATTCTAAAACTCATTCTGGTAGGGGTTGGTGGACTTTGAACGTCGTTCTGAGGGAGGTTGGTATCAGTTATAGATTCATTTTAGTAATGGGCTGATACTCTGTCAAAGGTAATTTTGCGGGAGGGTGGCAGCATTTTAGATAGTCGTTCTGGTGGGGGTTGGTACTATTTTATAAATTATTCTGGTAGGGGTTGGTACCATTTTACAGCATCATTCTGGTTAGGGTTGGTAATATTTGAAATTCATTCTGGTAGGAGTTGGTAGACTTTGAACGTCGTTCTGGGAGAGGTTGGTATCAGTTATAGATTCATTCTAGTAAGGGGCTGATACTCTGTTAAAGGTTGCGGGAGGTTGGCAGCATTTTAGATAGTCGTTCTGGTGGGGGTTGGTACTATTTTA
>SMLS01063482.1:0-22452 GCA_004785975.1 Popillia japonica
CATTAATTGAGTCGATATTTTCATTTCGTGACACATAAACTTTTGCTTCCTTAATGGATTACGTCTAATTTGTGCTTTTACTGGTATAGTTGCCTGTTGAGTTCTAATAGTACAAGGTCTTCCAGATCTTCAACGATTTATAACATTACTGGTGTCGCTGTATAATTTTATAGCCCGTTATACGAACTTACGAGTAGTAGCTGCAACGTTTTGAAAATTGAGGATATTTCTATACCACACTTATGCAAAGCAATTACATCTGCGGTTCTCTTTGTCTCCCCATTCCATTGCGGTTTTGCACCCAGATTAATAACGCTATCTAAATCTCACTTATTTGGAAGAACACAGATTGTAGGATACCAGAATTATAAATCACTACTTTTGGACCACCTCAAAGATCACCTTTAGGATCTATACTTTTCTTAATCTTTACTAAGGGCATCCTTCATAGCTTGCACTGCGAGACCTTGTTATTTGGACATCATCTGAAAATATTTTATGTAATTAACTCCGTTTAGGATTGTTTATTAATTAATTATTAATAATTTGAATCAACCTATTTTATTCGGAATTATAATACATGGTTTTTGTAATGACTAAGATTCATCGCTATTTCAGATTCATTCGGAATTTGTCTTCAAAGTACAATATGAGCAAAAATTATTTAGATAAAGTGCTGGTATGGAATTCTGAACGTACTGTGTGTCTGTAATTCATCGTCAGTTGTTGAAATTATATTGGTTATGTAAACTAATTAGCTTGTCAAGTATGTATGTAAATCGTAACAATACTTATATCGTCGAGCTTAAAGATATTTTAAATTAATATTGGTACTATCTTCGATTATTCTGTTTCGCAACTCAAGAAGTGTGCGAACTGGTATTTCAAAAATAATGTTCTTTAAATGCGGAACAGCGAAGACATCTAAAATAGTTAAAGCTGGTGATATTGGAGGGAAATGAGGTATACAATGTCAGCTGATCAGACGATCGCCAACAAATTGTCGTAAATAAGCGATAGATTGTGGTGTCGTGTGACAAGTGGCGCCATCTTGCTGGACATAATCTTGTTGCAGCTTGTCTTCGTGAAGTTGGTTTATGAAGGATTCTAAGATGTTGTCTCGATACCTTTGGGCATTGATGGTTTCTTCAAGAATTATGGGTATCAATCGTTTCCGAGAAATACCAATCCACACCCACGCCATATTTTCATGCTTTGTGAATTGGTACACCATAACAAATAAAACCACGCCTGATCTGTAAAATATGTCAAATTCAATAGGTCATTGTTATTCAATAAATGTTGGGTGAACTACTGGCTAATTATACTGCATATATCATATTATACGGGAACTTGCTGTATGACCCTTCGCAAAGATGTTGGTACAGTGTTAATAATTTCATTTTCAATAATTTGCTCAGTACGGACTGTTAGCCCACCACCACCGGCTCTTATGCGTTACACTTCTTGTTTCTCAGAATGATCACACAATTCCGGACCACATTGAAAAAGTCAGCTTCCAAGAACCGAAAATCAGGAAACTATTGTCAAAATTTAACTAGGCAAGCTACATTACTGTATCTCCATTCTCAATTTTTCAGATTTCGATTGCAAAAATAAGATTTAATCGCTTAGGTAATTGTGAAGATACCATACTGAGTAAAGTCTTTAATGGAAACTGACATTTAATTAACTTTAATAGAAAATTGAACTGACGAAAAAGTTAATACTTCTATTTTACAAGACTAATGAAAGCATACTTAACTGTATTTATTTTATTTTTTGGTATGGGAACGTACGCAGCGGACAAAGTAAATACCTTCGCGAGACTGTGAAATCTTCAGCAATCAGCTGTTCTGATCAGTAATTGACTATTATTCCTGTTTACACAATGCTTAATTATTGCAATTTGGTTCTACATAAATACGTATATTCAAGCATTAATAAAACATTCCTCATTAAAAGCGCTTATTTTATATTGAACGCTCACGTTTTATGAAATTTGCTTAATTAACAATGATATATTACTGTTCTTTATGTGAATATATCAATTTTTTTGTCTGTCGTATAATGTGCTTCTTCATTCGGAAATGATGGAACATGATTAAGGCAATGGTGTAATTTTTAATTTTTCAATTATAACTATTTTTTATTAGGTATAGCATATACTGCTATTTGCATACAAACGCAATTACGAAATATAAAGAACTTAACCAGCCGTGTTTACAATAATTTACCTTGAATAAAATCCACGCAATGGTGTGAGTACAGCTTTATATAGTAATCTATCATAACTAGCGTTTATGCTATTAATTATATTTAGTGGTATTATTATTATTATTATTAGGAACAGATGAGAGGAAGAGGTCAGAGAAAAGTTTATTTTTAGCTAACCTTATCATGGCATACAGGTCAAAGTTAGAATTTATCGTTAGTCAAAGCGTTCTGTGTAGGTACTTAGATCGGTTAGTCCCTTTAATTGGTTAGAAAATGAAGCAAACGTACTTGACAACGAAACATTTGATTATAAAATTGCTAGTTGATATATGTGTATGTCTATCTTGTAACCTGTACTTGTTTCTTAATAACAATTGAAGTAGTTCAATCCCAAGGTTAGTTATTTGGAACTGGTTTGCAACTTTAGAACACATGAAGGTGTTAAAGGGACTACTAGGGATCACCAAAGTAGATAAGTTAGGTTGCCGAGGTTGTACCTTATTAAGCTACTTTTTAGTTAACGTAATTTTCTAAAATGTTTGCTTCAATGAGGAGACTAGAAAAAAGTTCCAAGGTTGCTAAAACAAGTGTTAAAAGTAAGCTGCTAGTAAGTACTCTGATTAGTCGTAACAAATTTAGAGAATATACATGATTTAGTAACTCCAATGCTTAACTGCTGAATGATTAGCTCGCATTTAGTAAATAATTTAATTGCACATATATATTTTATATTCTTATCTGTAACTTATCAATAACCAAACTGAATATATATACTTATATGTAATTAGTATAATAACTAATAATAACTGGAATAATGCTATTGTTGATTTTAGAATGCAAAAAAAGTATTATATGATTCGAAGTACTTTTTATAAGGGGTGGCTATTGATTACGTATATTTTAGAAGTGTATGGCTTAACTTAGACTGTCAGGCGAGCAAGTAAAGTAGTCGAAGTCGTTACGTAATGAGTTGAATATTTTTTTGGTATATAAATTATTTATTAAATGTTGAAGGAACAACTTAAAATTAGTATGAAAAGGAACATATGTATATTTAAAAAACTGTTGAAAATGATATCCATTATGATTTAAACACAATCTAACTCGACGTTTCATATTTTCAAAAACCCTTATAAGCGTCTCATGCGTAATTTGATTACATTCGTTTTGAGTTTTTTCTTCTGAAGAATTAGAAGCCTTGGTTGATCCATCACCGTGGAGCTGATTGATAAATGTTTCTAAACTATTATCTATATCGTTCAGCTGTTACCAATTCATCAAAGAAAATAGGTTCAATAATGCGCCTTCGTGAACTAGCTACCCAAATATGTACCTACTTTTAACGGGTGTAGTGGTGCTTCTATAAAATAATGAAGATTATCAGCACTCCATATTCTTGTTGTTTGTAAATTTATATAGCCAGGTAGATGAAACCATGCTCCATCTGTAAAGAATGGTAAACCTAATTTGTTCTCGTCCATTCTATTGATAAACCAATTGCATTATGTTGCCCTGCTTTCATAATCTGGAGGCGGTATATCCATGGTATAAACCTATTAATTCTTTGGCAAGTGCTATTGACTTGCTGATACAGTCTCCAAGGAAATAAATGAGGGCCATCTAACATCCTTTGTTGTACATCTGCAACAACTTCTAATGTACCTACTATAGGTCTGCCACTATCTTTTTTTGTTGAACACTTCCAGTATTCGAAATGTATTTAGGTACTGGATATCGAATGTTATAAAATACGGCTTCATCGTGTATTACGTCAGGCTATTTCAAACGAAATTCTTGTAAACATGGTTGACTTCCATTCACCATTTTTGATATATCTTTTGCGAAAGTATGACTCAATTATGAATGCGTTCTGTTGATCAGTAATTACCATTTTTCTAATTCAATATAATAAGTTACTATCAATGTAATGTAACATTCAAGGTAAGCAGAATTCTGACAATTAAAATTAATCACTTTTGCCAGGTAACTAAATGATATTGAGCTAAGCCATACGTTTTTAAAATTTACGTAATTCATAGCCAGCGCATATAAAACGTAACTACTAAACAAATAAGATATATATTTTCAATATCTATCGTATCTTCAATACGTAATGAAAAAAAAATACATTACGGATTGCCACCTCCACTACTCCCTTACTATAGAAGTTAGGGATATAAAATTAATATAGTTTATTATAGTTTATTTAGATGAAGAACAATAAAAACAAGGTAAGAACCCTTCATCAAATGCGTGTGCAGATTTCATATGCTTAACCGGCTAGACCCTTTATATATATTAGTGTCAAATATAATTTGAACCTCTGATAAAATTATTGAAAATGAAATGTGATATGAAACAATAATACATGCTTATCATAAAGTGTCGGATATATTTTAAATTATTATAACTTTTTCACAAATTGAGTTAATAACAAAAAATAAACGAAATCTATTTGCTTAAGGAATGGGATTTTACTGTATCGATGGGAAATAAAACCGTTGTCATTATAGTTTTTGACATACATGTTAAAACGAAATCATTCAATTTGCAGTTTTATTCTGTAATTAAACTCAAGTAAACGTGGAGGTCACATGACTCAAACTGTAATAGCATGGGTTACAAACAAGAATTGGTTAAGTTTAGTATTATTATGAATGCGGCAGAAATTATACTGCTGGATTACGAAGATTTTGCACTAGAATGAGTTCAGGAGCGTCTCACTGTCAAATGAAAGGGTACCGCAAATTGATACAAAAATTTGAAAAAGCAGGGTCTGTAACTAACCTAGTAAGGTCAGGACAACCAAAAATTCGTGGTGTGAAAGTTTCAGAGGTTGTTCATGAAGATCAGGACATAGCCAGATATAGTGCACTAGCAATCAGCAGTGCAAACGTGATATTTAAACGATTGCAAGTACCGTATACAACGATTTAGAAAAGTTTACGCAAAATTCTATGAATGTATCCATGTAAACTGAAAATGCTGTTTGCGCTAAATGAGGCAGATTGGCTGCTATGTACGATTATTCTTTGCGAGCAATGGCTCATACGGAAATTGAATGGTTGCCCCGTATTGTGTGGACAGATGAGGCACATTTTACGCTGAATGGTGGGAGTCAATACTCAAAACTGTAGAATCTGCTCTGCAGGAGTTTCACAAGGAATTGTTCAAGAAGGTCTTCGTAACCAGAAAGTCGCTATTTGGTGCGGTTTTATACCTGATTTTATCATGGTCCGTATTTCTAAGAGAACAGGTAAAATGGAGCCGTATCTGTAAACCGTGAACGATACTTGCAAATGTTAAGAGATTATGTTATTCCACAGCTGCACAAGCACCACGGAATTGAAAACATCATTTTTATTGAACACGCTCGCACATTTTGTCATCAGTCAAAGGATCATTATTAACCAATGTTTCTCAAGATCGTGTGTTCAGCACACATTTCGCAACTTCCTGGCGATCAAGATCACCTGATCTTAACTCAGCAGATTACTAACTATGGACTTATTTAAAAACTTTAGCGTTTACGAGACGACCAGAATTAAAGGCAACATTATAGAGCAAATTGGTACAATTCAACCAGAAATGTTGCGGAATGTCGCGTACAATTTGAAGAAACGGTTAGTAATCTTACGGCAACAAAATGGAGATTATATTACGCAATTGCCGTAGCTAGCGATATATTATAACAAAGCCGCCGGTGTATTTCTATTTACACTATATTATTGAGTATTAAATTATTGAATATAATGTAAGTGAAAATGAACTTGAATATAAATTTAAAGAATATTACAATCGCGCACTAAAGCCTAGCACAAATTTATTGTAAAGTTCAAAATTATGAACACGGTTACATTTACTACCCGCAACAAACTTGGAGCAGTAAAGGCAATTATTAATTCTTAATCTCCGACAGAGGCGGTTTTAATAGGCATTTCCACTGTAATTTTTAATTCGGACCAATAATTGAATCTCAATTTCACGTTATGGCCTATGCCTTTAACTAATTAATTGCAAAAAATTGCAGGTGGCGGTGGAATTAATCAAGTTAATTTTGCCCGAGCTACCTGTCAGTCCGCTTCATAAAACACAAACTGACAGGTGGTAATTATAAAATTGTATGTCTGCATGGTTTATGTTCAAGCAACGTACACATCACACCGGCATTTAACATTTTTTTGTTCGTTGATTGGGTCGATACTCGTCTACTATAAAGTTTTACAACTGTATTTTTAACATTGCATAAGTCTACAAGGTGCGCTATAACGAAAAATTTACATGCATGTTTATAGTTACGAATGCGTTGCAAGAAACTACAATACGAAAAGACTGGCCATAAATTATATATACAATACCAGAGACTGTAAAACTATAATTTTCAAACATTATATTTCATTTCATACCCAAATACGGCTGTTGCAGACACATTTGCGTCAGGTTTTTGTTGCATCTTAAACAATTACAGGATATCGATGCATTTAGTGATAATTGCAGAGTGTATATGTGTATACATATAATAACGTATCAGTATTATGTAAATACTTTAATTAACACAAATTGATAACTACATGTGTGTTATTGCTTTTCAAGGTAAAAGTTAGAGAATAATTGAGTATATTTTTAGACGCATACATTGGTACAAGAGCGATTGGCTATTTGTAAGACAGTGCGTACAGTTCAGAGTTTGTGGATGACAATTATAGTTACTAGGTAGGTACACTCTTAGAAAGTAAGGATTGGACAGTTTCCATATAACAACGTACTGAAAGTGTCTAATCTTTACTTTCCATTAGTGTACATAAATACTACAGATTGATACTACTACTAATCCATTCTATCTCCTGTAAATTGCATACTTTTGTCAATTTTTGATAGTCTTATGTATGCTCCTAACAATAATCAAAGTTTTATCTCAAATATCCATATAAACATTTATAGCGTGTTTAGTACGACTTTTAGAACCACGCAATGTTTAACCCTTCAATGCATGATTATTTATTACTTTCTAAAAAAAATTCTGGGTGGTGTAAAAATATCTTTATTTTCACTAAAAAATAACCAAAAAATTCTAATATAGGTATTTGGCCGTTACTATAATTTTTTTTATGTCTCAGATATGAGACATTATGCAGTGCGGTGAAATGTTGTGAAGCAATTGGTTGACTTGTTCAGGCACAAGTGCACACCACATTTTTGACATTCGATAAAGCTAAGCTTTTTCTATGTTGGCAATTTACATCTTTGCCTCTTAGCAAATTTTGGAAAATTACCAACGAATCTGTGCGCACATCTTTTGGTGGTATATACGCTGATGTAGCTTTCTTTCGTTTCTTATTTATCTGTTCATCAACTGTTGACGGCCTTCCTCGTTTGTTTGTCAGTCCTACACCATATTTCCATAAGCATTCCGCTAAATCGACGCGGAATTCCCATAGCTGTAAAATCTTGGGTATATTTTCTCCTGATTCTAATTTTTTCTTCATAACGTGTTTTAAGCTTAACGTGTGATTTCCGATAGAGGAAGCTGTCCAAGGAAAGATGAAGCCAGAATTACAGTTTTGTTATCCTTCCAGGCAACAAGAGAAATATTTGAATCATTTACCATTCCTACGACTTCATAGCTGTAACCTCTATATTTCTTTTTCATTTCTCCCTCTGATGGTAAGTTGCGGTTTGGGATTCGGTTCCGATTTATCGTGCCAAGTGTATGTATACCTTGCTTAGCAAGATGTGCAATTAGCGCTAAGGACGTATAATAATTATCGAAATATATTTGATAATTTTTATTTCTTTCTACCGACCTACACAATCGAATAACTACATTTGCGCTGGCACCTAGATCGGGCTCGTCATTTTGTACGATATTTTCTTTGCCTGTGTATATTTCGAAACCATAAGCAAAACCGGACTGTCCGCACAAAATGAATAATTTGAAACCCCACTTGTGGGGCTGCAAGGGCAGATATTGTTTAAGAAAATGTCTGGCTTTGGTTGCGCACATTTGTTCATCAACGGAGAGACGAGCTTCTTTAGCTACACTTGAAAATCTGTCTTGAAGGTAAGTTACTACAGGCCTAATTTTATGAAGACGATCGTGTTGTGGATTATCTCTTGCCAGTAACGTAGAATTGTCGTTGAAGTGAAGGAATGCACGAATTTTTTCAAATTTGTTCACACTCATACACTCTTTATTAGGGAACAACCTACTATAGACGACCAATATGAACGAACATTTGGGTTGCGTATGACTGACATAATTACACAAATACAGCAATCGCCAGATACGATGGCGAGCAGTGGGGATGCGCCGTAGTCGTCTTTAAAAAGAGGCACGCCCACCTAAACGCACGTGACGTTGCGCCGCCTATGGTGTCTCACAAATTTAATAAAACCCATTACAACAGCTTCCCACTATTTCTAATGCTGCGCGAACTTACTCCCACCGCTCGCCATCGTATTTGGCGCGTGCTGTACTTAAGTACTGTTGCACATCAATTGTGTTCATGTTTATGGGCTTAGTAGTATCTCTCTGTACAGAGTATGGGTTACTTTGATTGACTATATTCATTACTAGTTCGTCGGTAAAAAAGTATTTAAAAAAACTAAATGGGGTATCTAAATTCATAATTTCGGATGAAAGGTTTTCATTTCCAGAAAAATGCATTTGTTCGTTGTTTAGTATAAGGTTACTTCTTTTCCATAAAATATCTGGCTTCTTACTTTTACTAGTGGTTGGTATAGCCGAAATTGTGGGCACTCTGTGGACAACTTGTTTAATAGTTTCGTCAATAGTAGTAAAATTGCTGCTATTATTTATAAAATTATTTTTATCGTCGGAATTTGTAGCATTGATTTCGCTAGAAGTATCAGAGTTATCTGCATTACCAGGTGGTTCCCAGTCACTGTCATCAAATTCATTTTCTTTAAGTTGATATTCGTCTTCATTTAGATTATCGAAAGTGTCCCAAATTTCCTCCAATTCTTTGTCAGATAGGTGTCTCTTATTAACCATTTTATAATCGGCAAACAACAGGTGCTGCATGATGTATCACATTTGATACATAATTTTCAAATACAAATTTAATTTTGATATTTTTACCAAATTCAGTGTTCGTGTACGTAAACATTGAAATACTAACCTTCTTTTATGATGTACACAAGAAATTTCTCGATATAATGCTTCAAAATATGTAATGTATAAAAAAGCAACAAACATAACCCACAACACGCGCGTAACGGTTTTTTTTAATGCACTACAGAAATAATCTGTTTGTCAATGTAATCAAGTTAGTATTCTAACAAACATACGTGTATATCGGTATCACATATGATACAGCATGCAGTTTAACTTTAATGGAAATTTTGTAGTTTGTAAACCAGTATTTTGAAAATAGTATCACATATGATACATGATGCAGCAAAGGGTTAAAAAAGCGACTCATCATTACCCAGTATCACGTAATATAATCGCGGAAACTTTGTCTAAGCATTCTGAAAAAGATGATATATCTTTTATTTTGAAAATATTAAGATTTTTAAGCAAAAACAATTATAAGAAAAGATTAGTTTATTTATAAATCAATACATAAGGTTATCATAAAGTAAGGGATATACGGTAAGCTCCATAATATACAATACCGAATTGCGCGCCACTGTTATTCGCATGTCTTTTTTTTTGACGTATGATACTAGCATGCGTTTTTAGTAGTGCAAAGAACGTTGTTACGTGATGTTATAGTTGAGAATAGGTCCTACGACTGAGGAAAAGCATTTATTATTAAGCATTATTTTCGATCGTATGGAAATGGCAAACAAGGTGGACCGAGTTTGCAGTTAGTGACGAAAACATATGGCAAACAATTTCATAAAGAGGCACCAGCCAACAAAGTTATGCTATCCATATCCATCCTATCGACCTACCAAGACTAGAAAGATCAAGAATTAGTGCTGTGCAAGTTGCAGACGTTCTTCATGAAAATCGGGACATAGCCAGAGGTAATCCACTAGCAATCCAAGCGATTGGAAGTCCGATATGCCACGGTTTGGAACATTTAATGGAACATTCTAAAAATATACCTTAGTATCTATATAAACGGAAAATTTTAATTAAAGGAGGCATAAGTATTTGTCTATTAAGTACGACTTTTCTCTATGAGTAATGGCTCAGATGGAGAAGAAGAAAAATTAGGAAATAAAAATTTGAGAGACTATAGATTCCAGTTGTATTAAATGTTTCGTCTTTCCATTCTGTATCTTCTCCTGTACTTGCTGTATGAATCGTAGTTATATGTATGCTGTTCTGATTGATTCGCTAAATTAGATTAACTTGGAGTAGGTCTATCACGCATTCATTGTTTCTCTTAGTGGTAGTATAGAAATTTATCATAAGATAAGGGATATACATATTTTAAATTATAGAGTATGGGTTTGAGAGCGGAGTTCTTTCAAATGAAAATGTACCGCAATTTGACAAAAAAAATTGGTCTGCAACTGACCTACTAAGATCGGAAAGACCAAGAATTACTGATGTCCAAGTTGCAGAGGTTTTTCTTAAAAATCAGAACAGAGCCAGAGGAAATCCACTAGCAATCAGCAGTGCAAATGCGATATCCAAGCGATTGAAAGTCCGATTGTGCCGCGGCTTGGAAACTGTTACGCAAAAATTTAAAAACGTGGCCATATAAAATGAAAATGCTGTTTGAATTAAAGGAGGTAGATTTGGCTACTTGTGGCGATTTTTCTTTGCTAGTAGCGGCTCAGATGGAAATTGAACCCGAAGGGTTATCCCGTATTTTATGGATAGATGATGCACGTTTTACTCGAATGGTGGTATTCAAAACTGTAGTATTCACAAAAAATTATTTAAAAAGGTCTTCATGACAAAACAGTCACCGTTTGCTGCGGTTTTACAGCTGATCTTATCATTGGTCGGTATTACTACGAGGACATTCATAATGGAGAAGTCGTATCTGTCTTCTTTCTTTTTCGTATCCGGAATATTCTACAATTGTCTTTGCATTGTGTTCCGGTGATTCGAGGTTTGACCACCTGTTTTCCGGCTGCTGAGAAAATACGCAAGCGGATGCTCCTTCCTTGGTCCCGTTCATCATAAAATAAAATGGTTAAAAACAATATTATGTTCAAAATAAAATAAATTTAAAGGGCTTCTACATTTGACGTTTGTCACATTTACCACCACTAAATGTTTACCACCACTAAATGTTCTGCCTTACAATTTGTAACTGCTAATAGTTTGACCGTCTTTAGGCTCCTTATCTTGATAGATTAGTCTTTGCTGTTGTAGCGGTATTCCTTCAAACTCTTCTAATTTCTTTTTAATGATTTGTATTTTATCAGAGGGTTCAACATCTATTTCGCGTTCATCTCTTGTCAGTCTCAATATTTTGAGCATCATATTGGAAAATTTCATTCAGATTTCAAAAATTAAAATCATTTACACAAAACAGCATTGAAAAAATTACGGGAATTTACACGTAGGTGTTTTCGCCGTGTCTGTAACTGTAAACGGTGTATGCTATTTGCAAATGTTGTATGTTATTTCACAGCTACAAATCGAGCACAATGGAATTGAAAGCTCCACTGGAGCTCCATGGATGTGAGCTTATTTAAAAAGCTTAATGTTTAGAAGACCGCCAACAATGCCAGAAGTACTAAAAGACAATATTACAGGGCAAATTGGTGCAATTTAACCAGAAATGTTAGGGAATGATGTGTGCAATTTAAAGGAGAGTTTGGTCATTTTATAACAGCAAAATGGAGGTCATAGTGAGCATTCGTAGCAACTGGTTTTGGACATATTAAATCTTATGCCTTAAACAATTAGATATTTGCAATTAAAACGTAACTAATTATAGGTCATATATACATACACTGGTGAAAATAATTGAAGAGCACACCCTGTATAATCTGAACGCGTGAAGATACATCCATAATATTTGCAGAGCATCAAGGTTTCCTATAGACCAGTCTATGCAGCGAGCTTTGACTTTTACTATCGCCGCATTTTTTACTGAACGGCTCCGATAGGTGGAAAATGAATGTGTGAAGATCAAGTATTTAGCTGTATCGTTCCATGGGATGGCGCGCCATCTCGAAGCATCGTTGTGGGCTCTACAACGGACATAGCGAGAATGGACTGAGGTAGGACGTACGCGCCTTCAGCCGCGAACGGGACGGCGCTGCGCGACCACAGCACACGAAGACCACGCCCTTCTCTAACGTCGAATGCATCGTCCTCAATGCAACTTCGTTTGGCCAGCAACAAGAAAAGGTTCGCTCACTACGCGAAGAGAGGGTGGACTAACGCCGCGACTGCGCCGTGCGTTGCAGCGGCTTCCACTCGCTACCGAAGACTGCCGCACACGCTACCAGTGGGCCAACGCAAGGCATCGATAGGTTGCCGAGTGAAAGGACATTTTGTTTTCCGACGAATCAAGATTCGAATTGAGCGCCGGTGACGCGCGAATTTTGGTTCGGCGGCAACCTGGTGAACGTCTGCTCGCACTGTTCAACCACGCCATATCCACCGCCAGCAGGGCATTATGGTATGGGGTGCTGTTACATATGGAGGACGTACCTACACGTCTGCTGTATGTGCAAGAGGCGATGACGGGTCGGCAATACGTAGATGAGGTGCTGCGTCCTATGTCTGGCGGCGGCCACGTCTGCTCACAACACTCCACCGCACGTCGAGCGTGTTGTACAAGCCTTTGTGGAAGAGCAGCGTATACGAATGCTTCCATGACCAGATCGTTCTCCAAATCTGAATCCGATCGAATATGTCTGGGATATGATCAGTCGGAGACTTCTACGTTATTCGGCTTCGCCGGCTAACGTTGAGCAGCTATGCAAGCGAGTTGAGGCGGTATGGTTGGCCATACCCCTCGCTGCCATACGACGACTTATTGACTCCATGCCTCGTAGTGTAGCGATGGTACGCACCGCTCGCGGGTGATAATCCCGTTATGGATGCATTGCGTCCTAGCAGGTTTACGACACTCTCAGCATGAAGGCTAGTTATAGTAGTTTAGTACTACTTTTATACCAAATTTCATTGCGCTAAAATCACATGTTCAGATTATACAGAGTGTGCTCGTCAATTATTTGCTGCAGTATACATATACATATGTTAATTTATATTATATAATTATTTATTCAAAGTAGATATATTTGGATAAAGAATTTGGTAGTAGGCAAAAAAAGTGATTTTATTTTTAACAATACTTTTGACTAGTACAGGCAATTAGATGCAAAAAATAATTTGTATTTATTTATGTACAATGTCGGAAAGAGGATTGGAATTTGAGATTGTTGAATTTGACCTGTGGCACGTAACATGTTACTATTAAACCGCAACAAATCAGATTTCTATAAATGCATAACGGTGTTTTGTTCTGCGAAGTACATATGTATTATATGTACACAGAGTTGGTACGATATGACTAATGAACAGTTTTAGCCTGATTGTTCCATTTTTACCAACTAAGTGTATGTTTTCATCGCCGCCAAATTATTTTTTTTGCAAATATTATAAAATTTGTGCATCGAACCATGCGCACATACTTTCCCAGTGAAATCTCACAGATGTATGTGAATGAGCTGGAAAAAGCCAGTTATAGGCAACAATTTTAAGAACTTCGTATTTAACTTAATTGATATGGCTTTTGCTAATTCATTCGCATACATCTGTGAGATTTTAAAGGATTTCGAACCTGTATGTATGTTTGATAGCGCAGACGCTATATATTCTATAATATTCGCAAAAATTTAGATTTGGCGGTTGTGAAAGCATTATATTATGATTGTTCCATTTACGAGGTTTTGTAGTACGTTTCTTTTGCCAAGCTTATTATAATAATAATATTATTTGATTACAGGGCTTTTTTGATTAACAATGCACTAATTTACGGTAGATATTTTGATATTTTATTCATATGTAAAAATTCGCAGACACGTTTTATTGAAATACATATTTTGTATACGTATGTATACGTATTGAAAGATTTCTTCTTCTTATTATTAGATAAAAAGTACACATACTTGTACTACATTACATCAAATAACACATCTAATACATCTTGCTACTCTATGTGTAAAACATTAATGTCGCAATACTTTAATGTACCTACAAGCTTGTTTATATCTGTTCATCTTTAATACAGTTTACTTATTGTATATATGTATAAGATATGTTTCGTGCATTACTCCACCTTATGTATTAACATACCACACAAGTTCTTGACAGATTCAGAATATAATTTGTGGTTAATGTGTATGCTCTATTATCCAGTGCTATTCACGTATAAATACTTACCTTCTAACAACTAACCATACAAATACAAACATCTATAAAAACCATAATTTATGTTCAAGTACCGGTAGCTTTGCATGTGGTAGTTGACAGACTACATAATTAATTATGCAAGACTAAATAATTTGCAATAGCTACAGGATTATTTATTGCTCAACGATGGAGTTTATAACGCGTCTTACTTTACTAATTAGCGTTTCTTTTTCTTGAGCTTTTCTTTCTTATTTCTAATTAGTGGTCGTGATAGGAAATTTGATACCAGTGGTATTTGCTCTAAAGCGCATCTCTGGCAAAGAAGGGTAATAAAATTCTTGATTTAATGTTAGGTGTCCGTACTTTTTGCTCTTCGATGTTGTGCCTATTAAAGTTAGAGATGTATGTAGTATGTAGATGTTTGCATCTAAACCAGAAAGACATGTTTATGAGATTTTAAAGATAGGCTTAAAATATCGGCTTGAATAAACTTTAAAAGTACAAATGTAATGAAATATCTCAACGGGCAGAGAATCAGTTACATCACTTTAGAGCAAGTATTTTACTTCATTTGTAAGTCAAGTAGATGTTTGAAAACAATTAAGTGAACATTTTAATGAAACGCAGATAAGATTATGTATCTGTCAAGAAATAAAGTTACAATTAGAATTTTGTTTGAAGTTTAATCTCTGTTTTTTATGACATTTCGAACGAACGGCAAACTTACAAAGTTACTATAAACACTTTACTTGAGTATGTTTAAAATATACATCTTGCTTTTTATTGAACATTTGTTCGATGTAATCTATACTAATATCTCGATTAGCATTCAGCAACCAGTAGTAGTTTAGAACTCCTGTTACTGAATAATACTGTGGGTTAATAAAAGAACTGTTGTTATTTAGTTGCAAACAAAGTATTATGATATACAAAACATGCAGACCTTATAATAATAATAATAATATTTATTGTCATTTGCTCATTGAAGAGCATCTAACCTAGCATTTGAAGAAAAATTAAAATAAAGTAACAAACTATTTAGTGCATCTGTGAGTGCTTTGTTGTTCCTGCTTTGTGCAGGAAAATATAGTAAGCTAAATAAACTGAACATAATAACAAAAGATACAAGAAAAACAATGATGGCTGACAATCTACGCCCTCTAAAAGCAGAGAAAAATCTTTTATTTATTTTTCTCTTATTTTGGCAATTAATATTACACAAAATTAATTGAAACAGTTTTTTTGGACATACATATCACATACATTTTTCAAGTAACTGTTATGTTTAGGTATTTTTAGTTAGGAAATTGGTACACATGAATAGCTAATAGAAGATAGACGTCTTGAGCGCAAGCGCACTAATGTGGCGGCAACGGGATGGTACTGGCTCCCAATAAAATGTTTAAGAACCCGTTGGTGTTTTATTAACTACAATTAATAACATCAGTGATCTGTGTTATACACAACATATTTGGCGACGAGTAGTGGTCTTATTGATTTTGGGAAACAGAGTTGCTGTCAACGTTAGTAAGAAATTGGTTGAAAAAAAAAGTTCTAACCGCAATCTTACAGTGAAGGGTAAAAAAAATAATGGCGTTAATAGATAACATTAAACCTTTTCAAGGAAATACAGAGAAATTTGAAACCTACCTTGAAAGAGTGGAACATTTATTTAAAGTGAACGCGGTCACTGAGGAGATGAAAGTGTCGATGCTGGTAACATTGGCGGGAACAAACGTGTAGGTACCAAACATTAAAAAATCTGGTGGCCCCGAAGAAAGTAACAGATTTAACGTATTTACAAGTGAAGGATGTGTTGTCGAAACATTATTCGCCCCCGGTGTCTGAAATTTATGAAAAATTTGTATTTAACAAATGTAACCAGAAAATAGATCAAACGGTAACGGAATATATTGTGGAGCTACGTAAATTAGCAACAACATGTAAGTTTCAATCATTCTTAGATGATGCATTAAGGGACAGATTTGTGTGTGGACTGCGCTCTGAAAGTATGCAGAAGCGGTTGCTGTCGCAAGAAAAGCCAACCTTTACCGAAGCATGTCAATCAGCTCTGGCAGTGGAACTGGCTGCAAAGCAAGTGCAGACCTTCAGCGACACAGGTAATAACGAGGTAAACTAAGTAAATAAGCAGCGCACATACCTAAAAGTATATAAACCCGGAAACAAACAAGCTGAATCACAAAAACATGGTAATTGCACCAAGTGTGGAAGGAGTCATCCCAAGGAGAATGTCCTGCAGTTAAGTGGAAGTGCTACAACTGTTCCAAGTTACGACATATTAAGCAGTTATGTCCGAGGAAGAAATTCTCAACCGTAGGTGCTGTCGAAGAAGTAGCGAAGAAGTATCAGTCAGTGAACCAGCTGTGCATATTGAAATAAATGATGATCTTTTTAATTTAAATAATGTAGGAAGTTCCAGGCTGTCATCTCATCACATTAATCTTAAGGTAAAAGATCATGTAATAGTTGATACAGGTGCATGTAATTCCGTAATGTGTGTTAGTAGATTTAAAAAGTGCTTAAATGTCCGTTTAAAACCTGTATGTTATAAGCTTAATGTTGTGTCAGGCCAAGATATCAAAGCTATTGGTGAATGGTTGGTAAATATTTGTCACAATAATAAGGCATATAAGTTAGTATTAACGGTTATTGAATCTAGCAAGAATTTTGTATCTTTGTTAGGTAGAAATTGGCTTGATGTGTTATATCCAGAATGGCAAACGAATTTTTCTGTAAACAGTCAATCTGTTACACAGTTATATGTTGAAGATATTCAAAATATAGTAAGTCAAATAAAAAAACAATATCGAAACGTTTTTGATGCAAATTTATGTAGTTCAATTAATAAATTTGAAGTTAAATCTAGTGTGAAAGATAATACGGTGGCGGTTATGAAAAAAGCGTATGCCATGCTTTATGCTGTAAAACCGCGAGTTGAAAAGATATTAAATCTGATGATAGAAGCGGGAATTTTAAAACCACTGTCACACTCTGAATGGGCGTCACCCATAGTAGTTGTACCCAAGAAAGATAGGGATGTATGTACGTATCTGCACAGATTTCCGTACAACAGTGAATAAGGTGTTAAATGTCGACCAATATCCATTGCCAACGCCAGAGCACATATTTGCATATTTAATTTAAGTATCCATTTGTATTTGTTATGTTTAGATGCATAAGAAAGTTGTAGTTATTTTTTTTAAGTAAGAGGCAAAATGTTATGTTTAGGTATTTTTGGTTAGGAAATTGGTACACATGAATAGCTAATATAAGATAGACGCGTTGAGCGCAAGCGCACTAATGTGGCGGCAACGGTGCAAAATTCGTACACAAATTGCTAAGCAACAGGATTGACTGTGCCTATTTACTCTCATGTGTCATTTAATGTCCCTCGTATAGCTGCTCGTAATGCGCCTACGTTTAGTCTTCCAACACCAAGGACTAATCTTTTATTGAGAGCACCGATATATCACATGACCAAGAATGCTGAGAAGATCTATAGTGATGTATTTATTGGAGAAATAAGCAACTAATTATTTTGTTTTTTTAATTATCTTATTAATATTTATTTTTGTAAAATATGTATTCACTTTGTATTGTATTTGTCCTGTAATTGGGGTGACCTGTTGGGTAATAAACATGTATTATTATTATTATTATTAACGGTATGGTACTGGCTCCCAATAAAATGTTTAAGAACCCGTTGGTGTTTTATTAACTACAATTAATTATAACATCAGTGATCTGTGCTATACACAACAGTAACATCCATATAGTCTTGAACCATAGTATACATTTTTTCAAAGCATTTGTTAATAGAATCTGATAAGTTACTTGCCAGAATATACATAGAACAGCTCAATCAGTTGTTTTTTATTCACTACTTGTCCCGAAAGAAATCGACAAGTTAATCATAAACGAGTCTTTGCGAGTGTTTTATAAAATTTATTCACAAGTAGATATTCAAACAGTCGAGCGTTGTCGTGCACGTCGTATAGCAGATGTGGGCGCCGTCGAATACAGGGAAGCACAACGGGCCGTAGCACCTCCTCTCCGTATCGACGACACGTCATCGTCTGCTGTACCCGCAGACGTTCTCCATATGTAACAGCGGCCCATACCATAATCCCTTGCTGGCGGTGGATATGGCGTGGTTGAAAGCACTGATCGACTAGACGCTTACCATGTCGCCGACGAACCAAAATTCGCGCGTCACTAACGCTCAATTCTTCTTCTTGATTCGTCGGAAAACAAAATATGCCTTCACTGGGCAACCCGCCGGTGCCTTGCGTTGACCCACTGGTAGTGTGTGCGACGGTGTCCGGGAGTGATTGGAAGCCGCTGCAACGCACGGCGCGCTCGCAGTCCATCTTCTACCAAACACTCTCGCACAGTTCGCGTAGTGAGTGCGCCGCGCCTTTCCTTCCTGCTGGCCAAACGGCCTTGAGGACGATGTACGCGACGTTACAGAAGGGCGTGGACCTCGCATCCTGTCGTCGACACCCGACATGTGCATTCCCACAAACATTCCTGGCTCAAACTCGCTTCAGTAACGCGATCAATCCGCCATTATGGAGCGAAAACAACTGCATACTGGATCTTTACACTAGACTAAGAACAACCGATTTCTCCCAGCCTCCGTCGGTTTCCATAGTGACGGCATTTTCCACTTATTGGAGTCGTACAGTAAAAAATGCGGCGATGGCAAAAGCGCAAGCTCACTCCATAGACTCGTCTATAGGAAACCTTAATGTTCTGCAAATTTTATGGATGTCTCTTCACGCGTTTAGATTATGTATAATCTTGCCTCTGCTCGTAAATTATTTCCAGCAGTGTAGGTTTTCGAATACAACATTTTCACATCACTATATAAATTTATAGATGTTTATTAATTAATATAAAAGTATATACATATATAATTCATATGCATAATATAATTTATATCGTATAAATCCTATAACTTAAAAGATAAATAAAACTTCTACTAAATAGGAAACCTGAATGTACTTGCAATGGAGCGTAGAATACAGTTAAGTTTTCTAAATGGTTCTAAGAACACGCAATGTGACAGTTGATAAATTATAAATATTAATTGTAGTAAAGTAAGTAAGTACTATAATTTTGTATAGCAGTCATATTACATTATTGACAACCATAGTTTTTTTAGTACACATACATATTTCTAATATTTACATACCATTAGACATTTTTTACAGCTTTGCTGCCATGTTCTTAACGCCCAAGTAGCACGTTTACGGAAATTATAAAATTACGAAAATTAGTTGTTTTATTAACCATAAACAGTTAGATGTTAGATTATGGATAAGAATATGTATCGGTGTAGCTGAAAATACACTTCATCAGCTTGCGTAGGTTCGGCCGCTATCATATTCTTTAAAAGGTTGAAACACCTTGCGTAGGTATTTACAACTCTAACACGTGTATTTACATTATAAAATGAAAAATTCATGTCTATGCAACGCTGATATTTAAGGCGACGGTATTAAGAGGATGTGAAAAAAAATTAAGTACGTTAGACATGAATGTCTGTAGAAAAGAATAAGTAGCACAAATTAATTCAATTATTATAAACGATACAATCTGTAATGTTGTTTTTATGATAATCATTTTTAGTAAATTAAATTTAAATATTATCGGCATGTATGTAATTGCTTAGTATAGGTTCGTATCTAGTATATTCATTCATTTGAGTCATCAGTCATTTTACTTTTCACCACTTCTTTTTCGTGTTTAGAATCACTGAATGCTGAAATTGTACCGTAGATAAGTGAATTTATATATTACTGTAAAGTCGTGTGAATTAAAAAAAAATCTAATATAATACAAATCGGCCACAGTTGGATGCACAGCTTGCATCCTTATGTAGATTTGTCCTTTTCACATATTATTACTATGTAGTAAGTAATTACTGAGCCTAATTACTGCAGGTAGCTTAATCCTCTTTGCTATTGTGATAAATACGTATTTAATAACCACATTACCTTATGACAGGTATCTAAACATTTATAAGCATCACAATTTTTCTGTAATTTTGCTCATTTGTTTCCGTAATATTTACTATTTATGCTCCATTGAATACCGACCTGATTATGAACACTTCATGTGTGTACCTAGTCACGTAGGTGGGGTACACAAAAACAAATTGAATATCTATTATTATTAATTATTATTTTATATTTATTATACACCACCGCTTTCTACAAAAATACGATCTAGTTTTGGCGAACAAGAAAAAAAAGTATAAAACCAATGGTGGGTATATATAAGGAGCTCGGTTCCCCATCATCTTTGGGATCATGTAATATGCTGCAAATTATGTTAAAAATTCTTTTAATATTTGTTATGATTTCAGAGATATCAATAAACTTTGAAAAATTGCTCAAACTTTGGAGCGGAGTGAGGCCCAAAATCGGCCGATTGGACCGCTAGAAAAATACTTACTTCTTATTTTATTCATCTAGTAGTTTATTCTTCTAGGAGACCTTTACAGGTATAAGATAAGTCATAAAAGCACACAGAAAAGAAGATAAAAATACAGATTTGGATAACATTGCTCATGTTGCAATACGTTATCTAAATTAAGTAATGCAATGTAATAAGAGAAGCAGGAAAAAAATAACCGCACGTATATGCAAAACTAAAGAATTCATTAAGATTGTAGAAGACGTTATTTTGCAGAAACTTTACCAATTCTATTTTAAACAACCCTATACTGGTTACATTTTTAATAACAGTTGGTATACAATTATATATTTTAATGCCCATTATATACAGGGGACCTCTCGAAAGTTGACAAACCATGTATTGGCATACATAAATCATTTTTTATTATACCTGCATCATAATGTTGGTATCTCGAACGCATTTGCTTTAAAGGCTTACTTATACACTTGTATTATAAGATACTATGTATTATAAAATCTAGAATACAAAAATATTTTTAACAAAAATAATTTTGTTCCTCGACGTTTGTTAATTATATCTTCGAATGTATGTGTAGGTACTAATACATTTTTGATCTAATTAAGTTTTTAAGATCTAACCACCAAGGTGTTTCTTTCCGTTTTTCTTTTCTTATTACTATGGTGCTGAACCGTGCAGTTAGCCTCTCAACCTTAGTGACCGTTTTCTTATCTTTAAGATTTATTGCAAGTTACTTTTCAAAGAATATGGTATCCTTCTAGATAGGTTAGTCACCGGTGTTACGTCTAGACTTAGAGTAGTTAATCCATTAAAAATCTCATTCTTTAGAAATTAGAGATTGTGAACTCTTAATTAATTTAAATTTTACAGAACCTTGTACACCTTTTGCTGCTCCTATTAACTTCATCAATATTTACTAAATTCACTAGAACGAGCTTTCTTAACACAGCACTCCACAGCGTAATGGTTTAGATTAGAACAACTGGGATCTGCCTTACTGAATTCTGGTCATTTTATGGGATTATGGGCGTCTTATAACTTCTACAGTCAAATTTTTCCTTTTGCCTTATTCTTATGAATCTTCTTTTCATTTATTTTATTAATGATGATTTCTTCCAACAAATTCCGCTTCAGATCACTAACTCTATACCTAAGTTAACTATACCCAACAACCATATCAAATACAATTGCTTTAGTATGTACCTCTATCCCTTTACGGACCAGGAAATGCTATTAATATTTGATAAAATCAAAAATAAACCAACAGCCGGTTGTGATGGTATACCGGCCTCTATTCTAAAAGAATACAAGGCTGAGCTCATACATCCTATCACATACTTAGTCAATACGTCATTTGAGGAAGGCGTTTTTCCTGAAATTCTTGAGACTACCTCAATTAAACCAATATATAAGAAAGGGAATACATCTCATATAAATAACTATCGACCCATTTCTCTCACATG